>JBBMOE010000077.1:358908-630989 GCA_037975065.1 Chaetodon trifasciatus
CTTGCATTCTTCCTCCTTTTTGTAAGGTTCAGAAAAATTACAAAACAGTCCACTCCATTTACTCTCACCCACTTCATTCATTATGTGCTCAATGTAGGTCAATGTTCTGGCTGAACAGGATGCGCAAATGCATTTTTGTCCCAAAATGTTTCATTTTATGGACTTGTGATTCTTGCCTTGAGTGTGAATGAACCACAGCTGAGTTTTCCTCTCCTATTCCATCAATGTGTATCTTCATTAGAGGGCAAATCAGGTCAATAAATGAATGACAAAATGTTCTCACGCAGGCTGAATAAATGAATAAACTGAAAAACAAAACATATAACACACCTGATGAGTGACTATTTCTGAAAAGAGAACATAATTTGGAAAAATATGACTAAACTGGAGCCTCGCTATAGCCTCGCTGTTGTATGCGTCTGCCAATCAATCAAGTTGCAGTTTACTGCCATTTCTGTTCAGACTCATGCAGTAAAGATTCTGAAGGAGTTCAATCATGGTATTAAATGTATTTTTTGAGGAAATGAAAGCTATCAGCATACTGGCCCGTATGATTCTAGTGAATAATTTTCAGTGAGAAACATGCTGTCTTGACTTAGAGGCCATTTCTAAGGAGGAGTCCAGAGGACTGATGGAGAGCTTCATCATGTTGCATGTGCAATGATAAAAACCTGAAGCTCAATATCAGCAAAACCAATGAGCTTGTGGAGGAGTCAGAAGTGGTTTTGAGTCCCCTGCCAGATGTTTATATACACTTTACATGTGCGTAGTTTGAGTTTGAGGGTGTAGTCCAGGCAACGCGTACTGAGTGCTCGTAGTGACTGCTTTTTGTTTCTAAGACCATTTACGGATAACTGTGACAATGGGCTGAGAGTCCAGCTCCATAATAGCTGAGATTTATAAACCAGAACCATGCACATGCACCCTCTGAAATCTAATGAAAAGAAACTGCATGCATATGAGATAGTATGCCTCACTATCTCAAGTTTCCCATCAATAATTGTGGCATTTGAAGATTAGTATCGCTTATCCTGTTCCTTGAGGATGACCTTGTTGCTTGAAAGCTTTCAATAAAGCATTCAATCCCCAGGATCTGCTCATGTTTGGGACTTGACATTCAACATGTGTTACAATGTTTCTATTCTCTTCATTTTTCTCCAGTGACTGGAGGCACTTGTTGTGAGCGCTGGAACACAATGCTCCTGGAGTTGTACCCACGAGTGGATTATGTTAGCCCCCACAGTTTGAAAGATGGATGAATGTGGTTTCTTCCCCCTCAGCATTTAGAGTTCCATCCAAGCTGCTTTGTGAAGCGCTGTGTATGTGTGCGTGTTTACTATATGTTGCATGTGTCGCGATAAAGTGGCAAATGCACAGATGGCTTAAAATAAATAGTTAAAAAATGGTGCTACAAAGTAAAAATAATAAAAAGCGATTAAAATTTAAAGCAGACAAATCAACTAAAACAAGAACAGCTGGAAGTAAAATGAGATGATATTAAAAATTTAAACTGACCTAAGGACAAAAATGAGGTAAGCTTTAGATTGTTCTGCATGTTATTTCAGGTTGCAGGTGCGCAATGAGAAAAACTAGATTTGCCAAGTTCAATAAAAGCAGCCGGCACCTGCAACGTAATCCAATCATAAGGGGGTGAAAAACCAGTAAGGGCCTTATAAATAAATAAAACCCAGCGTCTATCACGCCTTACAGAGATCAAGAGAGAAAGAGGGACCTCACATTGGCATACAGCTCACAATGATGAGTTTTATAATTATTACCCGTAATAAATCTTAGTGCAGAGTGATAAACAGCATCCAGAGGCTTCACACTTGCAGCTGAAGCATGCATGTATAAAATGTCATCATAATTCAAGAGTGTTGCCTCAACAAGCGCCTTTCTACAATGCTGAGGAAAACATGTTGTATTCCTCTAGAAGAAACCAGTATATGGGAGATACATAAATGAGAGAGGGCTATGAACACGCACTGTTTGAAAGATAATATGAAACATCAGAAAAACATTCATATTTCTCCATCCTCAACTTCACCGTATAAACAGAACACACCACCTACACACATTCAAGCACTTTGCCATGTAAACAAAAACCTTTGTTAAAGCAATTAAAGCTAAAACACTTCACACGCCATCGCCACTTCACTGGACTGTATGCAAATTCATATGAGAGACATACAAGTCTATTTTCAGGGAAAGAAACCGTGCTCATTTTGCACATTTTAAAACATTTATATTTGTACAATATACACAGCGCTTTAAACATTTAAAACATTTATCAGCTGAAGTACAGTATAATGTTAACGTTGCGCTGTTTCACACTTGACTGCCGTGAGTTCGTGTGAAGTTAAGCTCTTGGGCACTCGTTGCCGCGCCGTCAAGACGTACTGTATATTTGATATATGAAACTGTATAAGCTTGGCGTAGTATATTTGTGTTTTTTTCCACTTAAGTGAACAGTGTTTAAGTCAAAGAAATGCTCTCTTTTTCTCTCTTCATTCTTCACTATGTTTTTCCCCCTGACTTTGATGGATTACCTTAAAATCCATCAAATATTTCAAGGTACCTTTGTGTTCGTATGATTTCACTTTCATGCCATAGTGAAATGGATGGAAACCGATGGCTGAGAAGATCTGGATCCAAAAATGTGCTTGCTTGCTTAATGCTGATGTTTAGCAAGTGCAATGTTGAACTGACATGCTCAGCAGCATGTATTAGCATGCTAGCATTTGCTAAAAGACAATTAACACAGAATGCAGTTGAGGCCTATTTAGTACAATTCATGCTGAGTGGGACGTAAGTGTCTGTACCAGAATTCAGTGTAATCCATCCAATAGCTGAAGAATTTCACTCTAAACTAACATTAACCTCACAGTGGGGCAGGAGGAAAAGTCAGGGGATCACCAAAATCATTTGGAACGCAAGTCTAAAATTGAATTGCAAAGCATTGAACAGCTGCTGAGACATTTCAGCCTGTACCGAAGTAGCACAACCAGCCAACATCCATGCTAACATGGCTAAAAAAAGGAAATGACTGCTTCTGACACTGATTTTTGTACAGATTTTTCAAGCTTCCATCCTTACACCCTTGATGGCAGTTTACAGAGACAAAGACCTGACAATAACCTTGATAGACCTGAACAATTTCACACATCATGTCCCCACCAGCGTTACATCAAAACTTTGCCCTTTGGCCATTAGATGGTAAACAATACAGCTAATTTGCATTGATTGAATTACAACAGGGAAAGCCAATTAGTGTTCCTTTGATTGCCCAACATACAGGGATATTTAAGCTGCAGGTCTGGACGGGCTGTTTTGCATGAGCAGTGCTGCACATTGCATTTCAGGCACCGCAACCTGAATAAGACCTCTCATTTCTTCTGTCCGAGTTTTACACTTTGGGTAGAGAAAGGTTAGCCGTCCAATTGGCGAAGGGCTCCCTTCGAGGATGCCAGAGTCAGACTTAAGTCAAAGCTATTACAAGGGGCAAATAAGTTGCATGAAATATTCACCCAAGCCCATGTCCAGGGAAGTGCAACCATAAATAATTCACAAAGGGAAGTTGGAGGCATGTCTGTGTTCTGCTGGAACATCACATATCCTAAGGTCTGCACATTTAGGTGTTTTGATGCGGTTGGAAAGCTCTCTGTGGAATTATTTCTTCATTTCTATATGCATTTCTAGTGCTCGATTTAGAATTAATTTCTAATTTCTTATTCAAGAACTGGGTCTTCATGCATTCTTGACATACTTGAACCCATGCCAAATGTGAAAGTGGTTCACAAATAAAAAAGCATGAATTCTTAAATGAGCAAAATAACCCATTTTTTTTTTAAAACAGGAAAACCTCAAGCTATCACAAACACTGAAATCATTCTGTCATAAAAAATGAGGGCTCTGTTTGCAGCACGCTTTGACCAAGGAAAAAAAAAAAAAAAAAAAAAAAGCAATTGCAAAGGCCTTTTTTGGAGCAAAGCAAATCACACGGACCACAGTATTTTGGTCTGAGCCAGCTCTGCAGTTGTGTAAGCTCGGGTGAATCCAAATCCAAATCCTACATAACAATTTGTTGTCATGGAGCTTAGCATTCTGCTCTCTCTCTCTTGCTCTCTCTCTCTCGCTCTCTGTATGAATGTGGACACAACTTTGATGACAACAAACCTCAACAAACGCCGCGCTCCTCCCGTTACAGCCCGACCCGAATTAATCAAGAAAACTTTCCAATCAATAATGCTGCGTTGGCCCCGGGGAGGGTTTGCAGGTCTGCCTGTGCCAGGCATGCAAAAGATAGTTATCACTCCAGCTGAGAAACGAGCTGCTCAGCATCAGCTCGGCTGGCGGATAAGTTTAAAAGTCAGCTTGAGGAAGGAGAGGAGGATGATGAACGACGTCTGCGGGAGAAAAGCAGACGATGTAGCTGCGGTGGAGGTTTGTGTAAAAGATGATGTGTGAGAGGGAATAAAAAGCTGGTGGGGGGAAATATATATATATAGAAAAAAAAACACGGGTGGGTGTGATTTGGAGGCAGCATTCTTAGAAAAGATACAGAAAGACAGGGAGATTCAGATCAGAACTTTCAAGGCCATTGGTGGCCCTGCTGTGGGCTTCGGGGTACACATCTGTGATGAACTAGCAGCTTTTGCTTTTTTTGTACAAAGTTGCTCTCATGACTGTAGGAATATACCAGAAAACACCTCATTGCCTTTCAGGAAACTGACACAAGGAGCGACTGCAACATAAATAGAGAAGGTGAGAACTCGAGGAAACACCTTTTCAGCTTTTCTTTCCTTCCGGCTCACTCACTTCCAAACATTTTTCTTTTACTGCTCGGTTTTAGTTTTGTGGCAAAAGTTTTACACATACTGGAGACATCATTAAAAATCCTACTGGATGTAGCAATAAGCGGGTATTTTGGTTGGATCTGTGTATTCTTATTCGGGTGTTGAAAGTGAGGCGATGTAACCTTTGAGAGGAGAAACAGCACATTTGTAATCTTTCAAAAAGTAGAAAAGTAGACACGGTGAGCAATTAGGTCAACACACTGAGGGCTTTTGCTGGTACAACCTGGTCTGGTATGACCAGCAATCTGACCTCAGAACTGTCGCTCGCGGCCACAGGGGATTTGTACTCAGAAATCTCACCAAAAAGAAATCAGTAAGCAACGAAAGAGAGGGTTTGTGGTTCAGCTTGGTGATTCTGACAGCCATCGTTTTAATACTGGAAGCTTCTCTTTCCAAACTAGACAGAAATAAAAAGACAAAGATCTTGCATCATGCCGCCCAGTCTTTAAGGCAGTTGGGGGCTTTTTGCTTTAAAAAAAACAAAAAAAAACAAAAAAAAAACAGCAGTTCAGCTGGTTTATCCTCGAGCGTGTGATGTTGCAACTCATCTATCAATCAGTCAATCAATCGCTACATAGTGTCATGTCTTCTCAACTGCAGCTGCGATCAGTGAAAATGTCTCTGGAGCTCTGACATGATACATGTTTTATTTTTGTGCACCTTTGCGCTCCTGGTGTCACTACGAGCACTGCACTGTATTAGTGTCAAAACTGCAAAGTGCTGCAACGTTCAGGATATGATATTTTCTTACATGGGTGCAAAAGTGTTCATAGAGCTTAATAGACTGTATGAACAAGAGCAGGTCTGGCAGTATTATGACTGTAATATGTTTACTTTTACAGACATATTTCTTGCCTCAGCTCATCAAGCAGCTTCTGTCCTGTTTGACAGAGCCATATGATGCACGTTAACATTCCACATTGGTCCCTGATATCCATGGTGCCTGAGCTACAGTCATTTGCATTGCTTGCAATGTCAATAATGAGGTCCACCCACCAGCTATGAATAATTTGAACAGCCCAAACTGTCTCATTATAAAATCAAGGACACCTAGTAGACACTGTATCGTACATGCACCCGTACATGTGCCTGTTAGCCTGCCTGGTGCCTTTGAGCGGGCTGACTTTGCTCATATTCCACAGGCACGCTCGGATGACCTCTTTGATCACATGATCTCATCTGAGGAATACTAGCCAGCTTACCCTGAGGCATACAGCGTTATATCTAAGACTGCATTCAGGATGTACAGATGAGACTATGCGCTGCAGAAAACCGGACAGAAACTGCTAATTACTGTTTGTAGCCTTCATTTTTAATGCGTTGCGATGTGCAAAAACGTTCCTCAAAAACACAGATTTGCACTTCGGCGAAACACGAAACAAAAAGAACTCACAAATGAGAATCTACCAGCAGTTGTTTTACTTTTCCATCCTTGTGTTTGTCCTCCGTGCAGTGCAATCATAGCTTGTGAGCAGATGTTCATGCACACAGGTATTACAATATGGATGGATGGGAGCACTGAGCAGACAGGAGACAACACTCAGCCTGGCATCTATTTTTACTTGAAATGAAAAGCAGCTTTAGTGCTGTGAAGAGAGGTGACTGTCTGATGGGTGTGACACAGTTGGCGTGAGACTAAATGTCTAGTAAATGTCGAATCACTCTTAATTGGGCCTGTTGTGTTAGGATGTAAAGTATAACAACACATTAAGCTGCACTTAGGCTGCAGCTCAGGTGTCTGTAGTCTATTAATTTCCTCCACTGAGGCAGACATTTGAGGGAATGAAAAATCAGATTCCCTGTAAATAATTCTACATCATTTGCAGTACAAATACACATCAAAACCACTCAAGTTAGGTATGTTGTCATGAATTTGCATTCTAAAACAGTTAAATAAATCATCACACTTACATGTATAGGAGCAGAAAACGTGGACACAAAAGGAAGCCAACACAATGTTCTGGTCTGTAGAAAGACTGAGCACAGAGTTCAACTGGCTAACAAGCCTGTGAAATTATTTATTGTCCTGCTGTTTTCTCCAAACAGTAAATAATGCCTGATGCCAATCGTGGAACAATTTCAGCCTACACATGCTATGACAGTGTTGTTTGCCTTGCTGAGATGTGAAGCTACAGTGGTAAACACATCTTTTTTGGTCTATTTATGAAACAAGTCAAGTGCATCCTCTATGGCCGTGGTTTAAGTGAACCAGCATAGAATGCGTAAGCTTCCATTAAATCAGTGTGTAATTACCTCTTTACATAATGGTCTGCAGCTTCAGGTACAACACCAACAACAAGCTATTTTAAAACCCTTTCTGGAGCGCCCTCATCAGCTCATAATTTCACCAAATACCTTCAGAACAACTGACATTCCCATCAACCACAATTGTACTTTGTATTTAGCGCCAATTAGCAAACTAAGATGGCGAACATGATAGACATTACACCTGCACAGCATGTGAGTATTGTCACTGTGAGCGATGTTAGCATGCTGGCATTAGCATTTAGCTGTAAGTGATCTGGTGTCCAGATTGGAATTCATGGCAAACAACATAAACTCAAGCTTTACAAGTACCACAAGTCTCCAGGGGCTGTTTTCTCTTATAAAAATAGACTTTGAGTGGATTGCACTTTGATCATCTTGTAATTTGAGCAGATTGTGGTCATTTGGTGGGCAGGTTGCCTGTTTGATCCCCACGTCTGATAATGATGCAACATGGTGGATTGCAAGTGACGCACAAGTCAAGGTTGATATTGTAAAAAGGCAAGACTGTGCACAGTGAAGATAAACACCGGCTCTATTCGCTTGCTTTGTTAAAATCACTGCTTTTATACCAGCTTTGTTTAAAGGTAATGCTGGTCTCAGTGCTGGATGATTGGTGGATTGCAGTCACATATTTACAAATGGAAATATCGTCCCTGAAAAGTGACAGTTGAATATGAAAACGCTTGTCTCATCTACTTCCTGTCTCCATCCTGCTGAAGAACTGTCAGGATGAGAGAATGGCAGTTTGACAGTTTTGCACAACTTCAGCCCCAGAGTCGAATAACTGAAACTTTGAAGGAAATACACAATTTTACAGTGATGAATATTAATGATTATGATAACAGAAGCAACTCCAAATACCTTTAGTTAAAGTTTACGTGGACAGGCTAAGGTTAGAGAAGAGTAATATGTGCCCCAGCTCTATGTCATAGACAAGGGACCAAAAGGTGTCCAACACGCCAATCGGTACAGTACATTGGACAATAAAAAAATAAAGAATTCGGTTCAAAATTTCAGGCATTTGTGTCAATGTCACGAAGGAGAATGGTGAAAGTGGAAGAGCAGACTGCTGAATTACTGCACTGACCAACTGAGGCATAAAGGAGAGCAGACAGAGCTCAGCACATGTGAATAACAACTCTTTTTTAACAGGGCAGGTCCCAAGTCAGACCACTGAGTTGTTTACATGTAGTAAATTTAGACAAACCTTGTATTCCCAAACCAGAATTAAGATGCTAGTACACTGGCCCGCAGGGTGGCTACTGATGGAACGACTCTGACACTGTGCTCTCCACGTGGACATGCTGAGGCTTCCCAGTCAGGAAATTAGCCATCCAGCTTGTCAGCTCTCCATGGGGACTATGTCTAAGGACACCAGATAAGAGCCAGGGAATGACAAGAGCTGTCTGTAAACTGGTGTACGCTCACTCAGTTAATTTGGTTAAATCAATGTTTCATACGTACAAACTGCATCTTTTTCACCCTGATGCCAAATGATGGTTTGTGTGTCAGGTGTTGCTGGTGCTGGGTGACTGGGTCAGTGTGTAATGCCGTTTAGAATTAGGTAACGGAACACTGATCTGCCCCCGCAGCGCTCACAGTGCTACCTGAGGACCAGCAGGCGTGCTGAAAGATGAACTTATCCCATGCTAATGTGGAACCAGCAGCTGTAACAACTCCACGTCCTGATGAGCTGTCAACTATCAGCAACTTTGCCAATTTGAGACTTTGCCAGTAATCTCTGAATGATTAACTGCCTGTGATTGAATTAAAAGCAGTCGAGTTAATTTAAGACGAGAAAGTAATCTAAATGATCTATCTTTCTTCCCTTTGTTTCTTCCTTCTTCTTGTTCCTTCTTCCATCTTTCACTTCCCCACTGACGGGGGTTTGTGGGGGCTTTTAAAGCAGGTTTCTTTTGCTTTCTGTTAAATTCAACAGTGGGCTGCTGTATTTGCCAACATGAACACACCAGCTAACATTTATTCCAAGGGGACATAATGCATAGCTCAGGAGAAAGGGTATTTAATGTAATCAATCAATTCATAAAATGGACGACAGACTGTAATTGATGCTCCTGAAAACTGGACGAATAAAGGGGTTTTTAGCTTTCATTTCATATTCGCTGCCTAAGAGCATACAACCATGCCAATGGCTCTGAGAGGCAACACAGCTGTTCTTTGAGCTAAATGCTAATATGTGGGAATTTAGCGGGTTACGCTTCCACTGCCTATCTTAGTATACTGTGTTAGCATGCTGACATTTGGTATACATAACGCTCAGTTTAGGCTGATGGGAATGCTTTGCAGTGATCTGGTCATGAACCAATGTTTCAGACAGATCAGAAATGAAACCATGTCATGAAATCTTACAAACGATGTCAACGCATATGTCAAGCACTTAACACGCTCAAAAAGCTAGTAAAAACAATAAACAGCATTTGAACTGAAATATGGTTCCTGGTTCTTTGCTTCAAAACTCTCTCCCTTGATTTATTATCAACAATGAAAGCAATTATAGAAATAGCCCTTCTGTTGAATTTGATTATTTTACTTGTTAAATCTTATCTCAAAGCAGATCAAGGCTTCTCCTTAATCCAAAAAAAAGAAGCAAAATATGAATGCAAGTTTAGTTTGCTTGTCAAATACTGTATGCTTAATAAAAGATGAGGCAGTGATGTCACATGGTCTGTCTTTGCTATCTGCATGTCATGAATGAAAGTTTACCGGCCCGTAGGTGACCTTGCGACACAGTACCTTTTACTGAATTGACGCAACTAATTATAACTCAAAAAAAAAAAAAAAAAAAAAATCTCTTGACAGATATCAATGCTAATCCCAAGGCCATGTGGCGTAACCGATAAGGTGGATCTCGTGCCCCTCAGCCCTCATCAGAGGAACAGATGTCTTTCATCTTTGACCAGCAAGGTGAAGGGAGTGAGAGGCCGCTGCATGATAAACAGTCCTGCACCAAAACACAGACGAGAGGCGTGTGAACAGATACACAGCACACACAAAGAGCCACGAGTGCGCAGTGTGATGCGTGCAGGCACGCATTCAAGCCCACACACAGAGATTTTAATGTACGCTTGCAGCAACCCATGCACTGCAGAGTCCTTGCACTCCCATCGCCCTTTTCCCCGTTCCCTTCGCAGCAGTGGTCTTCCAGGCTAAGCCTGGTGAATCTCCTTTTAATGAAGTCCGGAGGTAAAAAGTGCAAACTCTCCCTCGCTGGCAAGCCAACACTCACCCACCTTTCATCGTTACAGTAATGGACCCGATCTCCCATCGAGTAGTTTGCTTTTAATCCATGTCGATGACGCATATTACTGAGCAATCTAGATTGACCGGTTTGTCACTTTTTTTCACCACCACCATCCGCCCTCTTTGTTTTCTTCATTGTTTCAGAGGGACCTGAGATGATTCAGGGTCTTAACAAGCATCACTACGTCTTATTAAACCCATGTTTGAACAGTCTGCTCTCAACACAGATATTAAACCCTTTGCTGTGAGGACTGTATTCTGAAGAGAAGGAGAAGAGAAGCATGTTTGCTTATGAAGAGAAAGTAGACGTGATTCATGTATTGTTAATATTCTACACAGGTAATATTTTTTATTTCATCAGCAAATATTAATTAACCATAGAAGCGCCTTTGGTGCTATTAGGTAGTTTGTCTAATCTTAAGTGTTACAATCTTGCAATATTATTAATATTACAGCAAAGATGATCTTACGGCAGTTAATTAACTGATTGTGATTGAAGGGGTGTTGCCATCTGTTAATAAACCTGCTGCATGAGATACACCTGTGGGTCCTTGCTCAAAGCCCTCTGGGAGCCTCTTGGTTATGTTTTTTTTTATGTTTGCATGTGTTGTATGTACAAAATGCAGCGTGCAATGAATGCGGTATATAAAGGGACAAAACTGGAGAGAAAATGAGTGGAATGATCCTTTCAGTTGACAAGGAACATCGAATTTGCATTAACTTCAAGGTGCCAAAGCATGGCCATCACTTGGAAAAGGGAATTTTAAACAAATGATTCACAAAATTAATTACATTTCAAGTACAGTACATCCACTTGGCATTCGTGCTCTGCAATTTTATACAGCGACATTTTGACTGACTTGATTCTCAGTACACTCTCCATACTGTCATAATAATCCAAGACATCCAAGAAATACATTTCCTACTTTTCTCTGTCACCGCTTGATTTAGCAGAATAGTGACTTCTTGTATTGCCATGGAACAACATTTCAGATCTGCTGCATTTTAAACAGATGGTGTGTGGTGATAGGTCATCCTTGTGAAAAATACTCCACTATTGTGAGCAAGGAAGTAAGTTGTAGTTTCAAAGTTGTTCAGATCAGTTAAAAAAAATAGCACTCTTTTTTTCTTACATGCAGCACAAGGCGTCAACTTGCATAACAAAGATAGGTCAGAAACAACTGTAGGAACAACATTTTGCCTTTAGATATTCTAATAGTTGAAATTCACTAAATGACGATGAGGGATGTGTGTGAAAATGACACATCAAGTCGAGCGGATAGAGAACAAACGCATTCAATCCAACTCAAGACAAAAGAAAGTGAAGTTCCCTTTAACAAGAAAAGGCAAATTTAAAACTACAGGGAGATCATGTCAGACTAGTGAAACACATGGGAGAGCAGTTGCAAAGGGCAGGGAGTAGCAGCACAGTAATGGCCACTTTTTTTCATCTTGTCTGAGATTTATGTACATTTGTCTTTAGGGGGGAAAAAAGAAGAGGGTACCATGCCTGACTAGCCAAAGAAAACAGCATGACCTAGAGAGGCTGAACCTTCATGAACATCAAATCTGAGAATATGTAGAAAAAAAGAGATCAGCATGGTTATAAGAGGCTTTGGTAGGTGCTCACACAGTGTGATGCTTTGTGTTTGCTGCTCACAGTGCAGCAGGTAATATTCATGCTTACTGGATGACCTGCGAGCAAGACGAGCAGAACAGCTCGTCAATAGGTGCACTGTGGTTTGCTCTAAATTGCCATGATGCCGCAATGCATTTGAAGGGTTTTAACAGCTATGGGATGTCAGCCGGTATGATTCGGTCATGCTTTTTGCAAAGAATCACTCAGAAAAAATAACCCCTGAATGGTCCTACCCCCCCTTTTACGGCTGATAACTCGACCTGCCTCTGCACTTTGATTTGGCAATGAATCAAATACGCCACCATGTAATATTTCCATGACGCCATTCAAAAAGGTCAGCCTGGTCAAAGATTCACCTTTGACCCAAAAATGTGACATAGCCAAATACTGATTCAGTGAGAGGGACTACTTTTTTAGTCCATACATTGTTTTTTAGGAAAAGTATACCAATGTGCCAAACTTAATATGTAACATCAAACCATCTCAAAGTCTATTTTCTATCTACCCTTACCATCATAGGGCCAATAAACTTGTAACTATAAAGAAAGAAAATGCATTAGATGACATAATTCAGACACTGTATCCTGGTTTCAAATTGTTTTGGCCATGCATGAGGATGATGCTGTTGAAGGGCCTCGCTGATGCACTTTAGAAAAATGACCCTTTTCCTTTGCTTCTTTTAATGAGAAGCAAACAGAGGGATGCATATGCAGTTATGTGCCAGCAAACACAGCTCTATTAAGCTGTTGAACAGAAAGTACATTTCTGTGTTTGTGCCTGCACAGTTTGAGTATGGAACACACAGTCCCTGATATGGTAAACCTCATTATGATATATTTTCTGTTGCTATGCGAAGACTGGTGCCTATTTTCTTTTTACTTTTGTAAGCTTAACAAGACTTTAACAGACGGTGTGTCCTTGTTGGGTAAGTTTGTTGCTGACCGTTTTCAAATTACATAAATTCTGACATTAGCAACCATTCGCCTTGATATTTTGTCAAGGCAAATGGGTCATTTCAAATGGCCTAACAGACAAAAACTGGAGGAGTGCACTTTGTTTATTTGAGAGTACTCTACTTATTCGCCTCTGTTTACTTGAACCACAACCATGTTTTATTTGTGGGTGTTTGATTTAATTTGAGTTTGCTGGGCAACTTCAGGCCAATCGAAATGCTGCATACAGGCCAAACACAATCAAACATCCTCTCTGACCTCTTCCATGTTTGTCTGGGCTCGAACCATTTTTTCTTGCATTTAAAAACACCCACAGCACCGGATCACTTTGTATTGATGCATAGTAATAGATTCACTTCTAATTCTGCTTCTTCAATTTATTTTTCCCCTTCATTGAGCCTCCCTAGTGATATCATGCTATGCAGAGTGAAAATCCTCAGCTGAGTCTAAACATTGTTAACCTATTCATCAAACAATGTGTTCAATACATATTTATGGTTCATATATCATTGGTCAAAACATTTCACTCAATAAAACATTTGGGCGATCATTGAACCAGTCTACAAAGAGCCAATTCATCTCCCAGGCTGCTTGCACTTCTTATGCACGGCACTTGGAACCACATTATTCAGAGCATCCGCCATATTCAGCTATTAGACAAGCCAGCATTAGGAAGAGAGCACAGCAGGCCACTCGCCATGCCGGGAACTGGAGAATTCCCTCTTTGTCAAAGTGAATAGAACAACGCCCATGCTCACAGAGGAATAACACTTTGAAGATTAGAGTTTTAGTTTCACAAACATTTCATGGATGCAGAGCAATTAACTGGCCAGTTTTGCTGAGACTTGCCGAGGTGGTGACTCAACTCAGTGGTCACTTCCCAGTTGAGTTTCGGACTGTGGAAAATATTATTTTAAGATATTTCCCACAAGGCAACTACACAAGCTAGTCATATTAAAGCTGCACTAATCAATAATTTCATACAACCAAAAACTCAAATAGCCATGTGTCAAACCCACTGAGAATCAACTTATGCTTACTGTCATGGTAACATGGTGGTGCAGCACCTGGGTGTCAGGTTAAGTGCAGTTGTTGATGCTGGAGTGTTTGGACAACAGCAGCTCTTGAAATTAAAATGTACAGGAGGTTTACTGATGATGAGAAATTTGTTTTTCTGCTATTCATGAAATCAGATCCCTGGAGCAGGAGAGTTAAGAAGCTAGCCTAGATGATATGGACTCTGAGTAGGACAAGATATTGTCAAAGTAGCAAGAGAAGTTAGGAATGGACCACATCTGTACATCCACACTCAACTCTGAAACAAAGGAGCTGTGTGCACAACCGTGTATGTTCATCAATCGGCATGACCACAAGTGACTGTGATTCATGATTACTGTGCAGACTAATTTGGCTTTGTATGTGGCAGCGAATAAGAAGCTCCAGAAGCTTGTGTGTCAGATACTACAGTATAAACATGAACTATACAAGGCAAAGCTGAAATACAGTTTCATTTTGAAAATAAACTGTATTTTTTTATATTGTTAATAATATGTCCGAAAACTTTACAAGCAAAATGAATTCTGCTTCAAATAAGAGCTGAATCATTTAAGATTCGAGGTACGGTATGTTTGAAAAAGTACCAATACAGCTTAGGGTCAGTCCTCTGGCCTGCAAAATGTTGTGCAACTGCACAAAATGCCCATACAATTTCCTTAAGCCCATTCTATTAAATTACTTATTTTGTCCAACTAACACTCCAAAATCCAAAGCTATTCCGTTCATTGTCATGCAAGGAAAAGAAAAGCAGCAAATCATTGCAAATGAGAAGATGAGACAAAGGAATGTTTAGCATTTTCTTTCTTGAAAAATTACTTTTTGGAGTGACAATTATCAAGATAGCTGCTGGTTACTGATTTCTCAGTCCACTCATTGAATAATTGACTAATTGCTGCAGCTCTAAATCCATCTGACAAGCATCTCTTTGAAGTAAGCTTTCAAGGTGATAATGAGGCAACTTAGTGAGCTATAAAAAAGTTCTGCAAGAGGAACATAGAAAATCCCTTTATACTCAGCCATTCATTCATTTACAACCATGGAATTAATGAACTTATGGTTAGTCAGCAGGCTTAATGAACCAGATTGCCTGTAAATCTACACAATTTGAGTTTGAAATTGGAAGCCTGGTTGGGTGAACAGCGTAAAAATGCCTGCATCATTTTTTATGCGTTTCAGCTTTATCTGAACCTGCCTCCAGGGCAGCTTTGCCACCGTCAAATATCTTTCTAACTAAAACTCCAACCTGCTGAGAATTCACATTAACGAGTAATCAAACAATCTGTCTTCGATTTTTTTTTTTTTTTACCAGACAGTCACTTTCGAAATTCCTCTATCATGTCACACTGAGGCCTAGAACTTGTAATTAGTGTCTCTCTTCTCCACAGCAGATTGTTAAGGGATATTTCGCTCCGATAAAACCCTCTCAGAACTCTGCATGAGTCCAAAAGCTGTCATCAGCTAACATTAGCTGCCCCAAAAAAGCACAGCTACCTGCAATCCATCTTTTAACACAGCAGCATGTGTGCATTCATGCAAAATCACCTCCTGTCCCATTAGCACTACACATACGATCATTTCACTGTTTTTTTGGGGCCCTGAGCGACAGTTAAACCACATTTCTGATTTGTTTTTTAATTAACAAATAAGGCACAATATGAAAAAAATCACTAATTACACACACAAAAAAAACCCAAAAACAAATGAAGCTGCACAATTATTAGTAAAAGATAATAAAAGCTAATTCAACTAGAACTTCAAATCAAGTGTTTTTCTTCTTGTTGCTACAGTTGAATGTTTTAGCTTCACTGTGCAGAATGATGTATGTGCAGAGTTTGATATTACAAGGCTGTTTTCACATCAATCTGCTGAAGAGGGAAGTTTCTCTGCGCTCATGGGAAATCCAATTTAGAGAGGTGGGCATGTAAGCATGAATTGTGACATCACAAATAGTTTGGGTGCCAATCCCAGGCCAGTATTCAGTATTCAGCAACACTACAAGTGTGATGTGGAAAGTTGAAGCACCCGGTGCACCAACACTGAGAATGCACTTTTCAGTAAAGCAGGAGACATCTCCTGTGGTTTGTATAATCATATATTCAGGAAGTCTGGAGGGGATAGTCCATGCAAAAAAAAAAAAAAAGAAAAGAAAAGAAAAAGAAAATGACAATAATACAAAGAGAAGAAGAATTGTAAATAATTAAATCCTAAACTTTTACCTGGACTTGAGTTGAGCTTTTCCCTTACAAAGCAGATGCCTCGGAGCACCTTGGTCGCCCATTGGCTGCCACGGATGCCGCATTGGCCTTTGTAACATCGCTGGTTCGATTCCAGCGGCTCCTCTCGCTCTCTTGTTTCCTGTCTGTCTCTTCTGTCTAACAAAAGCAAAAAACAGGGGGAAAAAAAAAAACATCTTACAAAAAGCAAGGCATTGCTTATGAGGTATATACAGAAAAACGACACTGGCTGATACTATAAATCAATTTGTACACCAGGGGAATGATTTATTGACAGCACTGAGCAAATCGTGATATACCTGCTCTCTAAAGAGCCAGAAGCCTTGAGAATTTAACAGTATGTTTACAGCTCAGCAAAGGGTAAATATGTAGTTATGTATTCACTGCCCATCAAACAACATGTTGTTTTTACAGTTTCTCCACATCACCCAGTGTTTTGACGATGAAATATTAACCATCTTAGTCCAATGGCTTCTCTCAGATATTTTGTTATACTGTCATAAATTGCCCTAACAAGCTGTAATTACACTGCCATTCCAAACCACCCATCTGTGCTTATCCTAATCTTTTGAACTGATGTGATGTCTTCAGCACAACTCTCTCTGTTGCTCAGGAGATCTCCAGTGACCTCAACTGTGATAAAAAGGGGCCATTATACAATCTCACACTGTACAGCTACACACACAAACCCACACACACTTCTTGTGTTTGACCCCTGAAGAATTAATAGCGCCTTTACTCAAAATCTGTCTTTTGTAGAGCTCACCATTAGCTGCTAATAGTGGTGTTATTTCATAGATGGTGACAAGTTGGCAGCATCAGACATCATAAGGATGGTTATCACAGGCATTTTACCATAGAGATAGCCTTGGAGCAAGATACAGCATGAACTCGATGCTATCATGGTGACTTGAAACACATTGCTGGACAATAGGAAACATAAGAGTGGGAGTTTTACAGAGCTTTGAATTGTCAGTACTTGCCAGATATCTTACTTGATTAATGGATTTCGCGGCACAATGCATCTTGTGGAGCACTTCAAAATTCAAATGAGTAGTAGTCAAAAGTAAATGGAAGGAGAAATCAGTAATCTAATCTAAGCATTTGGCTTCAAATGCATTAAAGGCGCATCAATGTTTGATGAGTGGATTCACAGCAAAGAAAAAAGCATGAAGCCAAAGCTTCCATTAGTCCTGAGTCCAGGTTTCATGTGCTTCACCTCACTGTTGAAGTGCATTAGCCTTTGATGAGTATGGGATTTTAAAGATTAGCAGCATTGTATCAAAGCTCTTTTGACCTCAAGTTGCCATTACAGGATAATGCTAAAATGTATCATAGCGCAGGTGGAGAAGTGTTTATTAAATCATGGATCTGACTCATGTCAGTCACAGCGATATCTGTCTAAAGTTTTCAAACTTTAGCTAAAAGAAGCTACTGCTCATACCAGACCAAGCAAAGCTGTAACTGCAAAACCCCTGAGTGTATTCAGTGGAGCATGGATGTGTTTTAATGCTTAAGAATTGGACTTTTCAGCTGGGTACAGAGCATGTGCAATTTTTTATTTCAAAAGTTACAAAGTCTCACTTTAAGGCAGGATGAGGCGTGTTTCATTACAGGATTAGCTACTGAGAAGTACATCCCTGCACCATGTTGGGATTGCTTTCAGTGGACAGTGATAAAGTGTGGTCACGTAAGTGTTTTGATACTTGCAGCAAACAACTTTGATGAGCCTGTTTCAAAAACCAAATTAGCCTGATTTATTAGCATTAGATGAAAAGGCACATAGAGCACGTTCAACCAGGTGGAGCATATGTCGGTAAATTTGTGTCAGAGAGGATTAGAAAAAAGATGAAAAAAAAAAAAGGTATCCGCTGCTTGGTTGTTCTAATTTCAAGGTTCTGGAGGTGCTGGAGATGCTTGGCTAGTGGACGGTGATATTGCTCCTGTGTTGCCGGGGATGTAAATCCCCACCGCCACCCAGATGAGATGTCATCGGATTTATGGTTATGGATTACTTGCAGATTGTGTCACAGTGGCTACAGATGTTGAGCATCACTGTGGGAGAAGGAGAAAGGGAGAGAGCGCAGAAAGAGAGCGAGCCGGGGTATACTTGAAGAGATTCACTCCATTTGCACATACTTGTCAGGCTGAGCCCCACAGAGTCAGATGACTCATTTTCACTTCTTAGCTAACCAACAGGGCATGCAAAATAGCTAGATGTGTCTGCTCTCACAGTTCTTCTTCTTTGAAGGGGCACCCATTATCTGCAACAGCCCTGTTTTCCCCACACCTTGTATATGATTCATTATTTTCCACATTCCTCTGCAATTATTTTTGTTTCAATATTTGATTGTGGTGCTTTGTTTGGATTTGAGTCCTCATAAAGCCGGTTTCACTCTAAGTGCAATATTAAACCTAATAATGTGGAAGCAATATTCTCATTCCAGTAACATGCCTGACTGAGGCTCGGGGCCTCGCTTATTCTTCTTCTGCCTCACTTCACGAAGCTTTAATTAACACAACAAAGGTTCATTGTCCTCCAGATGCCATCACTCAGTGGACAACTTCAGATGCGAGAACTGTCAGGAAGTTTGAATCCCAAAGTGGAAAGATGCTATGACAAACTGTTGAAAGTTGTGTAGTAGTTGTACAAGGATGTGCAAAACATGTCAACCATGTCTGTGATGAATCGCCCTTGTAATGAACAAAAGGGTGCACTTTAAAAGCAATAACAAGCTGTCTAATTTCCTGTCTGTGCCTCTGATAAAATGTCCTGCTGAGTGACAGTAGGAAGCAGATTGTTGAGGGCTCGAACAAGACAAAACAAAAATCCACAATTGGTGATGTCTGCTGCTTAACCTGACTCTGCACCACCTCCTCAGCATCTATTGGTCATGTCTGACATCCTAAAGCCAGCACAGGCCAAAGGGTCAATCTCATATTCCTGTCACTGGGGTTAAAAAGGGCCAACCAAGAGAACAGCTGGTCAGGCTGATTGGAAATTGACACAGCGGATGAACTAACATTTAGCTTTTGGAATAGTAGGCCTGGCCTGGCATTTAGTGACATTTGCCTTGCCACAGAGATGCATCTGGAGGGTCAGGAGAAGAAAAGGAGCGAGGGTGGAGGAGTATAATTGTGAGCTGACCATTTATATTGGACCTATTCGCCAGCGTATCTCCAGACAGAGTGGACACTGACTAATGTTAAATGAAGCTGTGACATGTCACTTATTTCTATATTTCTCTTTCACACAGGCTGCCCCCTTTAATGGAGTTCTAATGGAGTCAAGCTTTAAATACGCAGCATGTGCTTTACCAAACGGGATCCTTATCAACTCTCTGAGGGATGAAATTATAAAATGGCAGCCTTCATGTCATCAATACTTTTATATTAACATGGACGGAATGACAATGTGCAATACAATGGCCCCTGTCAGTGTTTTACTGTCTAAAGTTTTTGGACTAATATTGCTGCTGCATTAATGTGTGTGTTGCATTTTACTGGAATAAGTTTTTAAGGCCATGCTAGTACGCTAAATACTGCTTGCATGTTTAATCTGCAGCAATGTATCACATTCTATATGGTCATCATATGGGAGAATTTAATCCTAGGAGAATTTTCTAGTAGAAAAGTTGGAGATGCATGGTTTTCATGACAGGAAGGGTATGAAAAATTGTAATCTGAAAAGTAAGTAGTAACTAAAGCTGTCAGGCAAATGTAGTGAGTAAAAAATACAATATCTGCCTCTCAGATTAAGTGATGCACAAGTATAAAGTTGCATAAAATGGACATATTCAAGTAAAGCACAAGTGCCTCAAATTTGTACATAAGTAGAGTGCTTGAGTAAATGTACTTCGTTACATTCCACCACTGATAAGCATTGGATTTGCGGGATTTGTGGTGCGGAAGAAAAAAAAAAAGAAAGACATTTGCTATGTACCAACTCAAGTGGTGTCCTCCAGTCAAGTCACGTAACTGTCGGCTGAGCACATATTCAAAAGCAAATATTTGCTGTGCCCATAAGCATATAAAGTCCTATTAAAAGGGTTTATACCTACAATCACAGAGATTATGTTACAATATGTTACTGGTGTGTTCTGGTTGCAACTTTACAATAGATGCTCCATCCCATTTTTGTGTTAGAGTGTGAACACCCGGCATCAAAGCAGCATTTTGATGAATTGTTTTTTTTTTTCAAAGACTAAAGGTTTTTCTGAGAGTATTGTGGATCTCTTCAAGACTGCTTCTCATCTCCTCTCACAAGCAGGGTGTTCTTTCTGCTGAAAGAACCTTGAGAGTGTGTAAAATGTCTAGATGTGGAGAACCTTAACCAGATTATGATTGAAGCTTGTGTTCACCCATGTTTTCACCTCCTTATGCCTCACACCAATAATTGCCTGTCTAGCCTTGAGTTGGGGGAGATGCTCCAAGTTGCACTTTCATCTTTTTCTCATGTGACCTTTAGAGCAGACACCATGCTTGAGAAAATACTCTGCAAATCAATGAAGACAACACTTTTTATTAACCCATTGTTCAGTATCAAAACCTATCTTTCTCCCTTTACCATGCTCTTCTTTTGAACTTCAAGTTTTCATTGCATCTCGCCAAGTCTTGACTTACATCCATTCGGCTTTGTGTGCACCACAAACCTTGACCTGTCTTAGAAAAGCTATGATGTCGATCTCACTGGAGGCATTCCTCTACATTTTGCAAATGGTTGAAACTTAAAAGTCTTTAGTCTTTGTAATCAACTTGGTTAAAAAAAAAAAAAGATTTAATCACTGCCATTTGATGTAAGATTTCAGCTAGGAGAAAACGTATCCCTCATATTCATAATTCAACAGGTGAAACTAATCGCGCAGTAGAATTCCTTTGATAACATGAGTAATAATAAAGCATCAGTGAATTCACTCTGAAGCCTTTTTCAATTACCAAGCCCACTCCCGAGGAACACAAAAGCTTTACGTTCTGCCTCGATGAGAAATTTTTAGTCTCCTTGTCATTTGGAAAGGTACACTGAGTTATGAAAGCAACAGCACAAACACAAACCAAAAGAATGAAGTCATGTTTTAACAAAACAAGCCTGTGCGTTTTAGACCGCTGGACTACAGTCAGAGAGTATACAAAGCGAAATGCTGCCAGTGTTCAGTATAGTACGTCAGGTCATTCCTCCCACCTGTTCACTCGTGTGGACGAACTCTTTTCACGTCTCCATTATAAGTTTATCTCTAGCTGGCAGAGGTTGTCGTGTCACTCTGGTATGCACAGATCCATTGCAGGAGAACAAATTAGGCTTGACAGGAGCACAGAGAGCTCTTCTGAATAAAGCATCTTTATTCTAGCACTGGGTGTAAAACCAGCGGGGATAAATATACTTCCATGTGTGCCTTCTTTAAATGATGAATACTGTTTTGAGATGCGTTTCAGGTTCGGTTTCAAATGAATTATGGTTGTGAATAGACGTCTGCGTGTCTTCACAGGCCACATTGTCAAAATGTAAGGAATTGCCTCCATGCTTTTGAGTCATGGGACATTCCAAAGTGTAGCATCAATCCAATGTGAGCACTTCTGCAGCAGCCATCCATCTTAACACCCCCCTTTAATCAATATTAAAACATACATCACACAAACTTTATTACGGCCAATTTAATCTAGCTTAATAGAATCCAGACTGCTCATTTTTCAGGTGCTGGCAACAAAAAATGAACACAAATAACTAGCATTATGAGCATTATTCCTACGGTCCTTGGTTGACTCTGTGCATGTTAAAGACACCAGATGTACGGGCTTGATATTGTTTGCTTCAGATGTTGGTTGCCGACGAAGTATGGATCTGTTTTTTGTGCAAACGCACCCCAGAGGATGCATATTTGCAGTGCCCTCTCGGGTGCAATTCCAGTGGAGAAAATGAGATGCAATGCCATACATGCTTTTTTTCTATGTGCCTCTAAATGCTTAAATAGTGAATAGCCCCCTGTATGTTTTAATCACAATGGTTTGGTAGCTGTACTTCATTGTCATACAATAAAGCTATTTCAATCTTACCCAGAATTTGGAGCTGTTTCATCATAAATGCATCACGCCCTTCTGCCTGCTGATGACCCGATGCATGCAGCAGGTGCCCTTTTCATATTTTCTGTCCCTGCTGACTGCACACATACAGTACACACATGGAGATCATGTGGTTTACTGCAATGACAGGTTTACCCACAGTGCAGCACCATTAGCAAATTCAGTGCTTTAATCAGGGTTTGTCAGCTACCACTTTGATGGTGGGCAACACAGATGAAATGCGTGCCAGCCGCTGTGTGACACCTCACAGCTGGATAACACCCCGCAGTCAACGCTGTGAACTGAACCTGCTAATTCATGTTTAATTTGTCAGCTTTGTTTCTTGTGTGCCAACTTGCCACACAGTATCTATTTCAGGTGGAAAATACCCACACATATACTGAATTGCTTGACTTTATTCTTTAAGGAAGATTTTCGTAACGTAGATCTTAAGATACCACAAACATGCAACTCCCTTAATGAGTTTAACTTGATTTAAAGCAGCTGATCTGTCAAAGGAGATGTTGATCTGTGATCATTTTTTACTGCAGGACACCAAAGAGATGAGAGGAAGATGGTGCCGTGGTGGTTTTCTGAGTGGGCTGCTAATGAAGAGACACGTTTTTATCTGTCAAATCTGTGATATTTAGAAGTTTAGTGAGAGGCAATATTAGTGGCAATGTCATGCTTATTAAAGACCAGTTGATATGTTTCCGTATTGTGCTTTTAACCAAACAGGATTACTTAAGATAATAACATTCCGTGCATAACATCACCTGTGATATGACTGAAACTGTGACTTACAGTATTTCTGCATTTTAGAACAACAATATTGCTGCATTAGAAAAGCTCATGATGTAAAAATACCATATTGCGAAACAGAGTAGCAACAGATTAAAAAGGCAGCTCTTCGGATGCCTTCTGCTGAGCCGAAGCAAGGGGGAAAAAAATGACATGGCAGAGAGTACGCAACCCACCACCAGCAGTGAAGAAATTTTGGATCAGTGTCTCTCCAAACCTTGATCAATGATATCTGCTGAGGGTTGTCTTCGCGCATTCTGCTCAGATGCTGGATCATGTCACTAAAGCAAGGATTTTTCTGGAGAGGCATAATACCAGCTGGGTAAACCATCAGACTGCAAGAGGTGCATAGAAAGAATCAAAACTCTAGGACAAGAGAAGACAGATGCATGAAAAGAGTAAAAATGTCTTTGGTGGTTGTGCCAATATCTTGTACCACAGCAACAATAACATTCTGAAAAATCCAGGTGAATTTCTGCAGCAGTGAAGGCAGAAAGCATTGAGTTTATCTTCCAGACTGCATCTTTTATTAGCTTTAAAGAAAGTACTGAGACAACATGCCTCTGTCAGCCTCTCTTTTACTCACATTACAGTCATTTAAAGGACCAGTGTGCAGGATTTAGCGCCATCTAGCATCTAGCAGACTCAGTAACTGCTTAAAAAACATCAAATTAACTAATTAGCACCCAAATAAAGCTTGGCTTCTTCATAACAATAAAACAAAAGAAAATAATAAAATGATTATCACATGAAATATTAGGATGACATGGCTCCCTGAAGATCTCTAAGAGTGTGTTTTGCTAATGTGGAATAAACACAATAGTGGCAACAGAATATTGGGGTATACCACGTGCATAGGTGGAGTCATAGCTCAAGCAAATGTGATTCTTCTCTATTGTAAAATAAACAATGAGATTGACGTCAGTAAACATTGACTAAATTACAAATTCTGGCGAAAGACTGAACCGTGACTCAGCTCGGTTCTCGTCATCAACAGATAGAGTCATGAATAGTAAATGAGTAAAAGTTTCATCAGTCACAGTTGCAGAGCTGAGTTGCCATCATCAATTCATTATCTCTCACATCCCAGGAAAACAAAATAACCCATGCCGCAAAATATTTTTGACTTAAGACACTTTGGTGACTACAGCCAAGCGTTATGCAACATGTCTCAGTAGAGAAAGTGCAAGAAGAGGAGTGTAAAAGAAGTCCGAGGCAAAGTTGAGTCTCCTCAGAGGAGCCTGAAGAAGAGGCGAGGGTGTAAGGGAGGACGAGTGTGGCTTTTGGATACAAATCATTTGTGAAGAGGGGCATTCGGTTTGAGACGCAAGGTCGGCCCCTAATGCTTCCAACCCTGGTTACTCATGCCTTAAGAATATGTATGTGTGTGTGGTAAGAGGGCTGATGAGTCTATGTTTTTGTGTGTGTGTGTGTCAGTTTGGTTACTCATGGGACCAGAGGTTCTTTCAGAGACAGACAGCGTTAACTTCAGCAGACATACTTAGACACACACAGACACACACGGCACACACACATGGCATACACACACGGGCACAAACACAGATTAATCTCTGTCAGAACTCGCTGGGCCTGGGGACACTTGGGAACTAGTTTGTCGGTGGAAGGACAGAGGAGGACATGTAAACAGAACTCACCAGCACGACATGTTCAACCAACATTATTTTTAAACTCTAAAAAAAAAAAATATGGATCACTGGGGGTACTGAGGTCATATATTATTCATCACATCATCTTGGAATTTGGAGTTTTTACAGATCTGGACCCATGTTTATCGAGCCTCTCAGAATCACTCCAAGAACTCCAGAAGGTTCCTAGATGCACTTTCAGCAAGATGAGGGACCCTTCATAGGGAAAAAAAAAACAAAAACAAAAACATTTGCTACTTTTACATCAATCTCAGCCACGAAGTAGAAGTGATGATGATGTGTTGTGGTGTTTCTGACAGTTGAGGTTTGCAATTTGTATGGCTCGGCTTCATGTAAATGTGCAAGCAATCTCGGTAAAGACAATCAAAAATGCAAATGAAAAATATACCAACATATCTTTCATCTTGTTTACCCGTATTCCACTTGCTCGGTAAGCTGTTAAAGGAGTACTTCACTGATTTAGCACTGCCTGACTGATGATGGACAGTTTAAAAAATAATAATCAATGCAGCAGAACTAGAAATATCATCATTTTTAACTCACACATTCTTCTTCCTTGTCAAAGCCTGCATTATCAAAAATACAGCTTGAGAGCTGACAGCGAAGTGTGTTATGCTACTAGCGGCTTTGTACATTTTTATCACACATGCAGCAGTACTATGCAAACACTTAGTTCCTATACAATTCCACTGTCTAGTGCTGTGCTTCTTGAAATGTCTGCATGTGCAGCAATGATACGACAAGCCCACAATGCACTGTGGCACATCTCTCCATTGAGAACATCTTCTATTCTAGTGTCTAATTCCTCTTTCGCTACAGCCTCTGTAAACTTAAGGGCCCTGCAGATGTGGAAAATGTTGTTGTTGTCTGGAATGTCACCACATCTTGGGAGAGACTTGTGCAGTATGAACACGTCTCAAGCGTCATATCCTCACTACTGGACAATTAAAATAAGCAAATAAATAGCCATTTGAGTGAATGCAGCTTTTTTTTTTTTTTTTTTTTTCCAGAATTTCACCAGGAGTGGAGGGGAATGAAAGGTGCTGGGGTGTGAGAGTGCTCGTGATTTTATTTATTACTGCCAAGGCTGTTGGCTGTTACTGACCCAAATCATCATTGCTGCAAAGTTGCATTTTCTGCCAGAAAGACTGCAAGGACCTTGGTTTCTGCAGCCACAGCATTTAATCTCATTTGCATCCTGCACAAAGCCAGTCAGAAATTATTCAGTTTTTGTCTCAACTAATTTTTATTAACCTGAAATTACCAGGTTGGACACCTCTGAACACTTCTCCTAAATGTTGGCTGAGATAGGAGTCATTTCCTTGGTTAAGTTGACAAAAAGCTTTAACTCTTAGTAATTAGGACAAAATAAAATGCTCCAGTCTGCACATTTTTGGACCATTAGGGCTGATTTCCTACTATGAGACGCTTCATATTTACGGGGCTAAGGTAACTTTATAGTCCACAATCAAAACGTTAACATGGGGGCATTTAAAGGTGTGATTCTGCCATTTGTAGAGTGTATATATTCAGGGTCTCATTACCTCAGTATTTCTAAAATCCTGGCTATGGTCTTGCCTCTAATGCATAGTTCAGGCAGTCAGTGTCAAGTAACGTGAGTCCACATCATACAGTATGTGACCATTTTACTCTCCTTGAAGATATAAAAAAAATATTCAGTATCAGAGAAATAATGCAAATAGGAACTTTGCACCCATTTTCTCCACTTCTGAGTGGATATTTCAATACATTTAAACTGTTTATATGCTCTGTTGAATTTACATATAGAACAGATAGTAGTTTTCTGTCTGTAGGCCTCGGGCTAACCAGCGCACTGATCCACAGAGTAGGAACTGGAGCAGTACAAGCTGTAGATGACGGTGGGGCTCAGTACACCACCGCAAGGGTTTAATAATGTGTCACATCTCTGTCTTACAGCTGAGTGTGAGCTCTGCTGTGGCCTGCATGGGTGTGCGTTTGTGCACTGTTCTGTCACATTTACCTCAAGACGACTGGTGATTCCCCTTTTATGCTTCCTGCAGCAACACTTCGACACACCGCAGTGACAGAACTCACAGAAAGAGTCGCGCCATGAAGGCTTGCAGTGGGGTGTTTGTTGATTGCGCGTGTGCAGCCTGTGTTTGAGCGCGCACACGAGTGCAAGCGAGCATGTGCGTCTATCACCAAGTGTTTGTTTGGGCCTGGAGTTATAACTGAGCTGGTGCAGCAAAGGTACTTTGGTTCTGCCCTTGACCCAAGTCAATCTGCCATGTCTAGTTCTCAAATGAAGCACATGATGGCTGTGCAGGCCCAGCCCACGCACCTTCTGGCCATATGAGCATCTGAACTTCCCTATCCTACCAATAGCTGTTACTAATCAGCTGAACTGATTGGCAAGCATCTATGTTGCGTAAAGTAAACACTTCTTTGGGTGATAGAGAATAGATAGGATTAAATATCCTGCAGTTATGTCTTTGAATAGTAAAATATGTCCTCCAGACCAATTTGGCCCTTCGTGAAAGTCACTTATGGCCTTCTGCATGTTATATTTGGGCTTGAATGAAAATAAGCATCCATGTTGAGTGAGTTTGGAAGAAAATGCTCGTTCTATCATCAAAACATTTTGGCGTCCTGCTCTCATAGGAATATGTTAAAATTCTTAAAGAATTTGGCTCAATTAAAGTAAACAATTTGATAAAACAGCTTATTTCAAGACACTCTCAAACATACTGGCGTAGCAGTTTGTGTGCTCGCAGCCAGCAAAATGCACTACTTTCAATGACCATGTGAAGGCTATTTTTAAACACAGGTAATGGACAAATTTTGAACCTTTCACAAAGACACATTGCAAGTAAGCCTTGGCTGGTATTGACAAGTCTGCTCAAGTGTCTGTGGGCAATTTGGGAAAAGTTACAGAAAATAATGCACTGGCAATTTCCTGAATAATGTCATCCAATCTTATCCTACATTTACTGCACAGGATACTGCTTTAAAAATCAATGTGCACTGTCATTTGGGTGCTAAACCAGACGAATGCAGCATTTTTCCTCATTTTGTTGTGGTTTTAAGACATAAACATTAAGACTCAATGTTCAATTGAAAAGTAAAGCTTTAAATTAGTCTTTTTCTTTGATGTGCCTTTTCTTTCCCAGGATAACAGGATCAGCAAGTACTGACTGTCCTTGGAGCAGAGCAGTTGTGTTCTAAGCCTTGTTAACACAAGCATCCTTGAGCATGATCACGATTCCTGCATTGATTAGTGTCATTTCAGAAAATCAGTCCTAAATGGCCCAAAATTCTCAGAGCAAAGAATAGGACCAAAGCAGGTAAAGGCAGAAAGGAAATGCACATACTGTCCAGAAGCTGTGCAGCTGTACAGTACCAATGTAGAATGTGTATTGATTTTTAATATAGTTTTCTTCAAAAGATGTTTACATTAAAACATAATCAGACACATTTTGTAGGATGTAATTGCTCCATCCACAAAACTCTACTCACTCTACAGAACACGACTAATTGCCAACATGGAAACAGGCGCTTGAGGTGTAATAATCAAACTCAAAGTTGTGAGGGACCCACAGTTTTAATATGACACATGGTCGATAATTTCCCCACCAATAAATATAATTAGCAGATTTGTTGGTAGGGCCTCTGAATGTGTTGAATCGCCAGCTTAATGGATATGTTTTCACTTTACAATCCTGAGTGTTGTGATATGCTGGTGTTATTTTTTCTCAAAGCAGAAATACTGCTCCTCAGAATCTGAGGGTCCATATTTAATTCATACTTTCAGAAGCATTAATGGATGAAAGCCATCATTTTTTCATTATCTTATTCCTTATTCCCCTACAAATGTAAAGATGTTCTGTGTGAGTCCTTGTTAGTTGCAGTTGTGTGATGTTGGCTGTCATCACACCTACTGGGGGTAAAAAAAGTGATGTTGACCGTTACAAAACAGAAGCCCAGAGGCCTCAATGACTTGCTATGCTCTTTCATTTGGTTCTGTGTTGGAGTTCTCGCCAATGAATCTTAGAAAGATCTAAGAAAACCCTCAAGGTGGCTGGCAAGTTCTTCAAGAGGAGCAGCAGGTTGCAAAAAGTTATTTACCACTGGCTAAATCCAAATTGTTGGCCATTGACCCAAAGCACTGCGGAGTGGTGAATCCCAACTAGGGGTGCTTGCGCCTCTGTAGTTAGGAGGTATGTGGAAAAGCTGGGGAGCAGCTCATCTGATTTTTACAAAAACTAAATTGTTAGGATCCTACTTACCTGTCTTCTCCTAGTGTGTCTCCTTACCCTTTTTCCCTAGTGTTTGTTGTCTGTCTGTTTCTCACCTGTCTGTGCAGCTGGGTGTTTCCCTGCACCCAGTCAGCTCCGCCCCCTCAGGGGCTCACCTGAGAGGCATGCTCCTGATTAGGCACAGTACTTAAGGAGAGAGCCCTCTCGTACCTGTGCCAGATTATTCCTCCTCTTTCCATGGTGGTGTGTGGTCGTTCCCAGCGTGAGTACCATGTTTCAGTTCCTCCTCTCCTCCAGAGTTCAGCTAATGTCCATTGTCTCGAATTGCCACTTAATTGTGTGCTCCTTTGTTTCAGTGCCTACCTGCTGCTTCAGCCTCAAACCCACCTTGTCGGAGCTCCCTTTGTTAATTTCCGCTCCTTTTGGGTGCGCCTTTGGTTTAGTTATCATCCACTTAGACAAGTGCGCTTTTTGTTGTTCATTATTGTTAATAAATCTTTGTTCAAGTGAGTCCTGTGTCCAGGTCTGCATCCTTGGGTCCAAACAAATCCTTTGGGCAAAAGCCTAACATAAATAAGATAAAAAAATAAAATAAATTATGATTTGATTAAAAACATATAGTAAGCGAGCTGTAGCACCTGAACAATGTGTGCTCACAGCTGAGAATCTATGAAAACGAACGGACACATCAGCACAGTACGCCATTACTACTCTAACAGTTCTATGGTTGGTTGCTAAAATAACTGTCTAAAACATTTCTGGAGAATTGGCTGAAATTGTTTGCTCAAAGTGATGGATAAATAGTTTCAATAATTTGCTGAAAGTAACAGATAAATGGTTGAAACACTATAATTTCTGGAGAAACAATAACAGAATGAAAATAGCGTTAAATAGCATCCAGTTGACAGGTAAGTCCATGAAGGGGCTACATCAGACAGAAACGTTCGGGAAGCATTGTACACATAGCACTGTGGAATATTATCTGTGCAGCGTGACGATGTAGATCTCTGTAGCTAATGTGATATTCAAAATCTTTATATGTAACACTTGTGTGGTGATCCAGACCCAGAAGCAAACCAAAAATAGCACAATATCTGTTTTGTTTCATGCCTGGTGGGTTATTTTGCCCCTTTTCTTGCAAATGATGGTGGCATTAAACCTTTCTCAATTAGCCATCTGGGGGTCGATGGAAAAATAGCACTCAGACTGTAATCACGGCTCCCCTACCTTGCTTGCCAAATACTCCAAACTGGCTGGGCTCTCCAGCTCCCTACTCTCAAACGTCCTTATGCGCTTGATAATCACTCTGTGGAAATGTTCACAAATCTGTCTGTGTGTGTTTGTGCGTGTGCATATCATAGTTAATCTTCTAGTATGAATGACTCTGTGCGAATATGTGTGTGTGTGTGTCTTTGTGAGGCCCAAACCAACCCTCTGTGCGATTGATGATCGCCAAGTGAAAACATTTAGATTGCCTACTTCTTGATGCCAGTCTGGATTAGGCTGGCGATGAGACCATTCCACTTTGATTACCGCTTTGGCATTTAACCTGCATGGATAACAGGTGCCATCAGCAAGAGAAGACTCTGCGGACTAGACACTCGGTGCATGCGTGCACACACACAGCTCAGATAATTGACTCATCATGTCTTTGCCAACACTCCTTTCTTTTCTCTGTACCCACCCCCCCATCTCATTCACAGCCCCTGCGCTGTTATGCATTCAGGGCACAGTAAAGCTATTTGGATTAAAAGCATCCGCCATGTGTGACGTGTGAAATTCTCTCTCCGTCTCCCTCCCGATCTATGCTCAAAGGCACCTCTGCATGTTGCCAGCGAGCAGCATGAGTCGCTTGACTCAGCCACTGTGTGCAAATCAAGTGATTATCTCACCTTCCGAAAATCCTATTATTTCTGTGTTTCATAATGTGTTTCCTTTAAGTGTGCCTGTATGTACAGTAGGCTGAGGATACTTGTCAGGTTTTGGGATGTAGCAGGAACTAAAGTTTTATAGATGCCAACCTGAACGTTGGGCTGGTACAATCCCTGTCAATCTGTGAAGGATGTAAAGCATGATGTGCTATTATACAGGGATTTATCAGCCATTTCTTAGCTGATTGCTAGATGGTTTATCATCTTAACCGACCATGAGAAGACACCAGTGCTGCAAGAAGGATATATGATCCCATGTTGGCATCTCACCCACAAACAATGCCAATAGTGCTGAAGCAGCCAAGTTAAGACCCTGCTGCAGGGGACTGGACTGGGATTTTTCCGGTTTGTGGCCAATTGTTTTATCCCTGGACACCGACAATACCCACTGTTTCAGGGGGCACTCAGACGATTTAAAGGTCAGTATATACGTCACAAGGAGCACCACTCAGCCTGTAAAAAAAGCTGTATAATGGCTTTGGTGGCTCTGAAGGAGCTTTCTAAAGTGTGAGAAAATAACTCTGATGATGTCACCAGGCTGTCTGGGTTTGGGTTAAGAGACATAAAACTTACTACAGAAAGCCTACGTTACAATTTGGGGATGTGGAGTTTGAACGATATGGGCGTTTATCAGGCAGGGACAGTCAAATGAAATGAGCCTTTTGGTTGCATTGTGGGAAATGTAGGATCCAGTGTTTTTGAAGCTTGAATCTTGTTAGTGTCTACAAGTCAGAAGCTCTATACGAATGAATGAATACGAATAATTTGCTGGAGTACCCCCAATTGCGGTCCTCAACACAGGCTGAAAACCTAGTGAATGTTAGCATGCTAACAACAAAATCAGATGGTGAACATGACAAAGATTACACCTGCTGAACATGTTTATGTCAGCATCATTGCTGTAAGGATGTTAGCATGCTGATGTTAGCATTTAGCACAAAATACTACATATGCACATATGCAGACTGCAACTACAGTATATTTTTGGTCCCAAAATCAATGGTTGCATTTACTAAAGGATCTCCATCTTTTTAGTGCATTCCTTAAGTAATGCTACTGTTGTTGTGTACAGCAGACCAAACAGCTTGGCCCCTGGATAATACTGTGTCTATGAATTCATCATTTAAAGGTCACTGTCAGCAGGGCAATCTCTGCAATACTTCCTATAATCCTTAAGGAGGGGAAAGGGCATAAATTAATGCTTTTCCGCATATCTAACTGACATTTGTTTATATTTGTGGTCTTGATACCTTATGATGATCGCCATCTAGAGCTTGTAGTTTGCCCAGCATTTTATTTACTGCTACATCACCGGTCGTGTGTGTGCATTCGCTTTGGTAAACAGCTCCAGCTCTAAATCTCGGGCCCGTGTGCCTTTTTTGCCTGTGTATGTGCCCCTATAGTTCATGAATAACTCTTGCTTTAAGATACTGAGAGTGGATTTGGGCAAGGGAGGGGCCATAAATCTGAGGCTGACACCCTCAGTGAAAGTCATTAGTCAGCCGTCACCGACCCTGGCCCTCTGCCATGTCACAAGAACCACCTCGCTCTCCCTCACTTCCTCCCTCTCTCTCTCTCTTTCTCCCTAACAAGGGCTATCTCGCTCGTCCATAGCCTCATTCCTCTAATGGAGCCAATGAAATCAAGAGGAGGATTCATGTTGATGCAGCCTGTTTTTAGACTCAGAAGTGGACACACACACACACACACACACACACACACACACACACACACACACACACACAGAGAGACTGTATATAATACTGATGCCATGTTTAAGGAAATGGATATTAAGTGGAATTAGTTATTTATATTTAGCAGAAAAGAAGTGGATTGAGTTACAGTCCAAGGATAATGCAGGCATGAGTCAGTAAAATCTTACTAATTAATCCATTATAGGGTTTAGATTTTATATTTTTTCCCCAAATACGGATAGATGATCACTCTGAACTCTTCTTGCTCCTATAGCATGTTTTTTTCTCCCACTTCAATATGCGCACACCCACACACAACGAAAAAGAGGAAGAAACCGGTGTTCAAAGTAAAAGCAGGAAATATGTTTACCAAAGCGCGGCCCGATTCATTGTGACAGGGCACTGAGGAGAAGGTAACAGCGTGTGCTGCAGCAAAGTTCAGAAGCTTTAAAAAGGTCCTTTTGTACCTTCAGTGAATGTGATTGATGTTGGGCAGGCCCTGAGAAACCGGGTGGCTCATCCATCGCTGTTTTCAGAGGAGGGGTGATCAAGGCTTTTTTCAGGACTCACTTTCTAGTGATATTGAGAAAGATGCACACATTCTCTGGGGAGCTGGCAATTTCAATTTGCTAGGGGAAGGACGCGCATTACAGCCCGCAATATACAAATACACGCTGCTCTACTCCAGAGGACACAATGCTGGATATCGTCTAATCCTGCACTGCATGTGTGTAATTGGAGATTGCAGAGGTCAGACTTTGAATGAATCAATGCCTAGATCAATTCAGACTGCATTTAATTTACCAGAAACGCAGAGCTCTCATTGTCTGTCCAATGGCCTTTTATTAGATGAAATTTAATCATTGCATTCAGGCCTTATCAGCAGCAGGAGAGCCAGCAAATTAACTGCTTAGAAAATATTAGTCAACTTCGTCACGCTGAATACGACTTAATTGTGTTATAATCCCTCAATGGCATTTTGCTTGTTGACACAAGACCAGCCAATAAATGCTGAAGGTAAACAAGCCCAAAGCAATGTAAACATGTACAGTTCTATTAAGCTTAAATTTGTTGTATGTTTATCTCTGCTGTTATCGTGTGTGCTTATTTTAAGCTGTGTGCTGCAGGTTTCTGTATTGCCTGCAGAAAGGCAAGGTGTTTCTGCCAAGAACAAACTGAATGTACTGTACCAAAGATTTATGTTACTGTTGGACACTTGGATCTGCAAACCAGGTGTTTTGAATGTACAAAAGATTTTTTTTTCTTTTTTTTTTTTTTTCCTAATTCCTTCCAGGTCTCACCAAGTATCAATACAACAATAACACATTGGCAGCTCTGTACAAACGAAGCTTGTGGTCAACAGCGGTGTGTGATAAAATGCAGCCCACTTCTTCATTTCAATGAGATCGCTATGTTGGCACTGTGTGGGTGCCAATGCAGAGCTCTGGTAGGAAAAAAAAAATGCAGGGTCATCCAGCAATAGATTTATAAACCACTGTGTAGTGCTTCTGCATCTGATAAGCCTTCAAACTCTTGGGTCTATTAGTCAAATTGGCCTTCCTGGATTATATTTCACCTGGTACTTACATTAGCTTATTATTACTGATCCATCAATGTGTAAGTGGTATTTTACTGTTGTAGATGCTTGAGGTGGAGCTAGTTTAAGTGACTTTGTAAGCTGTTTGGTGGTGCTGTCCAGTGGGTACCACAGGGGTCATGCTCCTCCTTGGGGCCATACACTAAATCTGAGGTGTTTTCAGATGATTAATGGGAGAGGAAAGTGGAAAGAAACAAAGTTCTGCTACACAGGCCAAGAACTTTAGGAGTGAATGGGTTTATCTTTAGCAATGTAATGCAGTGTATAAAATTGTCATGTGTCTTTTAATGAAAAATCAGATTAATGAATGGAGTAGAAAAAATGGAAATACTCAAAGTACAATCTGGGAGCATATGTAAATTTCAGCCCCTGATGTGATTAACCTGCTCAGGAGCCAGGACAGCTCAATAATGTAACTTCAAAAAATAGTTTATCTCCCCCCAAAAATCAAATGTATAATGCATCTTTTATTGTCTCCAGTTGTAAATATGGGCCTGCACAACTGAACTTTATGATTGGATTTTGTTGGTATGCCAGACCACGATAGGCCGTTTCACCTGAAAATCAGCGGCTCTACAAAGAGAGTAAACATCAAAGCCAGCCAATACATAACTCCACAGGATGCATGACATTCCTTGTGACAATTCACCCTTTAATGCCGAGCTTTTGATGCATGACCTAAGACGTGGTAAAGCCTTTCCGCATGGGTGGCATCAAATGAAAAGCAAAGGTCAACGATGGCGTTTGCATATTTTTAGAAGTATAACATAAAGAGGCCAGCCAGCAGACATGCAAATATATGCTCACAAAATGCATACACGCACATATATATACTCATTTTTGACAAGCGTGGCAGTCAAGGAGCATCAAATTAACAGTTCAGAGGCCAGAGGCAGGTGAGATGAAAGGAGGATTCGAGCAAATAAATAAATACAAACAAGGACAAGATCTCCCTGCCCTCCTTCCTCTTTCCCTCTCTTTAGTGCTTTAATCACCTTCACGGGCTGCTAAACAATCACCACTCAAGGCGACAGGGAGCAGCTGAAGTGCTAGTCAAAGGCCATGCAAACAGCATGCAGCCTATCCGAGTGTCCATCCCAGCTGCCCGTGTCTCCGTTTGTCTCCATCAATTGGGACTGTCACAAATGTTCCATTTTCATTTCACAAATAAATGTACTCCTTCTTGGTGAGAACACAAGACCTCAAACCGATTCAGACCGTTTTCTGAAGGAGTAGGCTTCGTTGGGAAGCTGGTCTCGGCTGCTCTGTTGCCATGGACACACTTGAACGATTTCCTTTTTTTATTTCGCAACTCAGCGAGGGAGCCTTCAGAAAGCCTGTATGTGCGTCCAACATAGAGTGCTCGCTTGTCTTTTGTTGATGTAATTATATCATAAATCTGTTTTGCAACCTGTACAGCAGCGCTCCTTAGAAGAACAATTATTTCGGAGTGATGAACAATCTGGGGAGCAGATCGTCTTTTGATTCTCCGCTGTGTTGTCCCCGCTCGGCAGTTGGAATATTTCTGCTTTGATGCCGCCAGCGTCTTCATTGATTCAGCGCTGCCCTCCGAGGCCTGTAGTCTGTTCCCTGGACGCCACAGAGACACATTTGACACCATTACAGAGCTGGAAGGGGGTAGGTGCTGCGTGGTGAGGCGGAGAGCCAGGAGTGCTTCTCTTTGATATGACAAACATAAGCGTCACTGCACTCGCCTCATTAAGTGCACTTTGTCATTGTGATTAAGTATCAGCGGAAGGTGTGCAGTCGTCGCCATACGTGGCCAAATATGTCAGACACCGGAATTCACCAAAGGACAGGTCACTCACTCCTCAATGCTTGTTGCTTCTGTTGCGATCCAACCAACACACAATCACAACATGACCCAAAATGCAACTGATGGCAGATTTCGAACGAGATGCATTTACTTTCTCCAGCTTCTTAGTCCATTTGGAGCTGTGCGCACACACAAAGCGCCCACAAATGCAAGAGAAAGAAGCAAACAAAGTAATCTAAAATTGCCTAAATTGCTCCAAGATCTCAGCCAGTGCTCACTAAAAAGCTACGACATTTATATGAAGCAGAAGGGAAAATTATCCCCAGCACTGCAGCTCCGGCGAGATATTTCTGTGACGGGCACTGATTGGAGTAAAATTGGAGCATTGTTCATAAATAACTAACGGGGACAAAGTTGAAGGAGAGAGGTAGCTTGCGTGGTGTGACACATACAAAGAGACGCATTAGGTCTTTTTTGCTGGGAATTAAACATAAAGGATTAACCTTCACTTCGCTCTACAGCAGTAATCGTCAACTGGTGATCAACATCCAGTCCGCCAAAGCTTACAATCCAACACACAGGATATTAATAAATTCAGAAAATGCATGCATTTACCTCACCAGTGAAGAGGGCCAGTGACACAGACTAATGAAAACACCTTTCATTTTGCAACAAAGAGAAAATATTAAACAATAATAGCACAGCAGGAATTTCTACCACGGCCAGTGGTGTGCCTGACCTGGAGTGTTGCTATAATGCCCCTTCTAACACATGGCATCTTTGGCATGGCCTGTCTTGAAGTGGCTATTGTGCCACTGTTGTGATGTTTGTTAATTTAAATCCAGGCTTCTCGCACTCCATAAGTATTACCAGCTAACCCGCTTAATGTGATGTGATGAGCACAAGCAGCAAACATTGACAACTCATAACATAGCCAAAAGGGAGTTGGGAGATAGTTGAGGTGACAAAATCCTCAAGTTTTACAAAAATACAGTAGATCTTTATGGATTAAATTAATGCCGAATTGACAAAGAGATTGTTTGATCGATTGACACCTTTACCTTGGGTTTCAGGAGAAATTTGTTTTGGTGAATGAGTTGGAATTATTAATATGTTATATTTCTTAAAGGCAGTTTGGTGTAGTATTTTGTAACTGCAAAAGCAGGGCTTAGGAACAATTTTCCTATTGAGAACTACTTCAATTTTCCTAACATCCTTTGACGACCACACATGGGAAATTTTCATAGGGTGAAGTAGTAGTGATGATGATGATGATGATGATGATGATGATGATGATGATGATGCTAGTCTCAGCTAGTTTTCCAAGTATGGGTCAATCAGTCAACTGAGTCTTTACAAGAGTCAGTTTTGAAAAGAAGTCTGAAGGTTGTCTGACATTCACTGCCTGCAGTTAGTTCTTGGTTTGACAAATAAATGGTTTACAGTCTAATAATGTGTGTTGGCGTTGATTAGCGATGAGGGCTAATTGTATTCAGCTTCTAATGGCAGTATGCAGTAAATGGCTGCCCTTTGTGTGCTTGCTTTTAAACTGCATTCCTAAATATGATATGCTTGATGGTGTTATTAATGACCATAGATGAAACTTGAAAGCTCAGCATTCTCATTACCCTTTTTTTCCTGCTTCCCTTTCATAAGTAACATTAACATTTATTCACACAGAAACAGCTAATATTTCTCTGTATAATATCTCCTCTTTCTGTCAGCTGCTGTGCATCTGCGGTGTATCTGGCAATGAGAGGAGACTGGTCGTCTCGCCTTGAGAAGTTCCTCATCAGTCTCTTTAATGTGGGAAAGAAGTGTTTTTAAGTAATTTTTTGTGACTGCTCTTATGATCTAAGACTCAGTGCTCAAATGCTAATCGCTGAAACTTGTGCAGATTCATCTTGATCACCCTTAGGCTATTTATGGACTTTATTTAATCATGACGATAACAATTAATATCATGAATTATTCACATTTAAAAAAAAAAAAAAAACATCAGGCAGCATTTTGTGGAAGAGTCAAACATTCAGGTTACAGTAAATAAACTCAGTACTGTTTTTCTGTACACTTACTCCTACGTAATTGCTGCTTTGCCTCCATACAATGTAATTATGACTTACTGTTCCTGCACCATTGCTTTTGGCCTTGGTGTCCTACATTTTGGCATGCAATACCCCAACAATGTTTTTATTTATCAAAAGCTAAAGTGGTCTTGGCCTAAAACCTCAGGTCTGTAACAGGCTTATTTGGCCTAAATAAATTTGTGTCTGGGCTGGATTGAACAAAATGGATGAACAAAAATTCTGGCCCTTAAACAAATGTAGTTGATGCCCCCCGCTCGACAAACATTTACATTAATGCGAGCGTTTGGATTTACTGCCTTGCACTCCCTCGGCAGTCCCAGTCCAATGTCTTCCCCTGTCTCGTTTGCTAAATTCGACTAACTCTTGGAAATGCTTTTTAGTGCCAGCCCAGTGCTTTAATTTGACTGAAGCCAAGACTGATAGATATAAGAGGGGGCTGGCTGAACAGCTGAACAGCTGGCTGTACAGTAGATGCTCTTTGAAACATAGGATATACAGCATGGCCAATTATGTGGGCTTCTTGCTGACAAGAAGCTGTCAGAGCATAACAACATCAAATTTGAAAAAAAAAAAAAGTAGATTATCATATAGGACCACCAGGCGCTATGTGAAAGGACTAATGGTGTTTGCTGTGGGAGGGAAAAAGGAATTTGCTGTTCATGTTCAGACAATCTTTCAAACCTAAATGGCTCTGCTGCCATTGAGAACACAAATACAGCAAAAACATTCTGTGGTTTTCTGATGGCACACTCTCACAGCAGGCCAATTACAGTGAGACATGCAGTATTTTTTTTTTCTTTAAATACATGTAAATTGTCCTGTGTATGTTCTGTGTGCAGCCTCGATTCTGTAAAAGTTGTGTAAATGCTGTAAAAACAGAAGTACACAGTGTCCCAACCTTTTGGAAATTTGGGTTGCAGTCAAGCAGTGCGACTGCTAAAAATGCGAACATATGTGCAGCCAAATATTCTGTTTTCTTGCAAGAATTCTCGCACACTATGGCACCTTTACCACACACACACACTGAGAAATGCAGCGGCCGTGAGCTGCTTCCTTATCACCAGTGCCAGCGTAAAATATTGTTACGTCCTATGAATAACAGCGAGGGACATAACCACGCTAACAACAATGAGAAATGCTAAATATCCATGCAAACAAACACATCCACAAATAAAAGAACCACCACCCAGTCTGTGGTTGGTTTAACACCGTGGATCTGACCACACTGACCCTGCCCGAGCATGCCAGGTGTATGGCTGCCACAAACTGTTGCAGAAACAGGTGATTTTATACATTACAGGTGAGGTCCAGTTCACCCCTGTTTAATGCAAATAACTTTTAGATCCTGACGATGCCAAAAAAAAAGGATTTATCTATTGACTGTATGTCAGTGAGACATACAGTAGAGTGTCAAGCCTGCCAGGGACTCTTCAAATTTAATAATAATGAATTATTTTATCCTCAGACATCCTCGTAGTCATATTTCTGCTTGTCACTCTGTTCATCTCTGTAATAATTCAAAGCCTTTCTTCACACCATATTTGTGTCTTACAACTTGCAGCCTGACACATATTTTAGACATTTGTTTGGCAGCTAGTTTAGACAATGTGGCGTTCCCACTGACACCTTCTGCATATTTTTGCACTTTAAAACATCAGAGGAGCAAACAGGCTAAAATAAGACTTTAAAATAGTGAACAACACTGAATTAGACAGGAATGAGAACATTTGGTATAGTTTTTATGTGATTTTCTCCTCTCCTTGGCTTGTTAATTTCAATAATTGGGTGACCGTCAGTCAGTGGTGCACCAAACCTAAAATAAAATATACTTTCAAATGCATACATCTGTGAATACACTGAAAAACTGGAAACAAATCCCAAGATAATATCCCTGTCAACACATTGGACCTAAAGATAATATCTTAAAAAGGAGAGAGCCTAATTATTAGTAGGACTTGTATGAGCATTCACAGATGGACTTCAACTGTAGTTTCAAAAAGTTTGACTAATTAACGTCAGTTAAATGAGGTCCACCATATTTTTTTTGAAAGGTAATTATATCGTTTTACGATTCACTGACCATTTGTCACCACTGAGTATAAATTAGTTCTTGTCTGGCTAATTGTGCCTCAGCATATTGGGCAAAATGCAACGAGATGAAAGAAATGATCCCAGCGATAGTTCAAAGTTTTGGACATGAGGCTAAAGGCAGTGCACCCGGGGGGCAGAAGAAGCCAGCTGAAAGCAAAGTTGGACATTCGGTCTGTTAAAGCGTAGATCCAATGCTTTGTTAAGTTTTGAAACAGCAGGGCAGACACGGTCTACTGTACTGTGCAAAAGCCCACAAAAGACTAAAAAGTGTGTCACATCAACAAGCAGCCTTTGTCAGTTTCTAGTCTTTTCATCATAGAGCTGCTCAAATGTCTGATCCAAGAGGATCAGATAGATTTTCTCGGGATAACGTCAGACTGCTTTGATGTTATTAAAGGACCAGCATGACATCGGCAATAAGAGGGGTTGTATGACTGACGGTTTCACCCTTGTCTCTGGTGGTTAAGAGGTATGCCCTCCAGTAGAAACAGGAAACAAATCCAATCTTTCTTTTTCATGTATGGTGGTCAAGAGTTTGGTTTCTGATTGAGATACCACATGTATGAGCAGAAAATGAAGCCTCACGCCTTTCAGTTATTGGTATATTGTAACTTTAATGAATGCAGGACATGCTGAGATGAGATGGTCCCTGCATAATGAGACCGGGGACAGTGTGAAGTATTGGATACCAGATGAGAACAGAAGAGCAGACATCCATGAAGTGCTCACTTGAAAGGGTCAAGGATCAAGTTTGACCTTAACAGCTTCATTTTCATCACTTGCCTGGTTACACTCGTGTTTGCTCACCCGTGGGATCGATGCAATCAGTGACAGATCCCGTCTTTAAAAAGGAACGTACGTGCAAAACTAGGGGTGCAAATTTTCAGCATTATTTTCTCAATTAATCCCATTTAAACAATTTCTGAGAGCTCAGGGTGATGTCTTTAAATGTATTGCTGCTGGTTCAGACATCACCACTGTACTGTATGTGCTTCTTCACTAGTATGATTCTGAATCCCAAAAACTCCCACAACACTCGTCTGCATCTGGCGTGTTTCATAGCCAGTCTGGTTCCTGTCAGTCGTTGTGGATTTCCTCGCCTGCTGGAGAGGCGACCGCTGCCTGCCACGTCCACGGTAAGCGCGCGGGACAGCCTTTCACCCAGCTCGTGCTCGGCTGGGTGCCCATCAGCCCCGTGTCAAACCCCCATTACTGCCTGAGTATCAGCTGTCGACGTGTCAAAAGGACTCCGAGGAGGAGCCACTCACCGAAGTGCTTTTCACAGTTTTGTTCTACTTCTTTTCATTTATCAAGTCTCACTCCCTGCCAGAGTCTGATATCTGAAGATTGAAGGTCTTTGTGAATCTCTGACAGTGTCTGCCACTGGATCACATCACGTCCCTTTATTTGAACTACTTCTAAGGTGGAGTAATAGAAACTTGGGAAACTTAATGTTACAGCTGAGTGAGCCTTTTCCAAGGGGAAAGTTACACCGCTTCCACGGTGAGGGGGAAAACAGTGCATGGATGGAAAAAGTACTTTGAATATAAATGTCTTTTTAAAAGGCACTTTCTTGCTTGTACATATGGTTTCTGTACTGAGGAGTTCTTTGCACTCGTGTGCTCTGTTGTCTCGTCCACTCAAACTAAAGCGTGAACCCCGGCGGGAAAAGCTTAATTACCATTTGATGAGTTTGAGAACAAAGCTGCTGCGTTACAAGTTGAAAATTGGTTATCGGCTCCTTGTGCTATTGCTTTAATTTGGTCTTGGCTGTGTTCAGTGTTTCAGTCCAAATTGTTCTGTCACTAGAGGTTATGGGGGGGGTAGAAGACCTCTACAGAGACTGAAGGTCTTTAATTGTCTTACTCCTTTCTAGTGGCGAAATTCTGTGGTTGACAAGAGAATGGGGAATATTTATCAGGTTGAACACAAAAGGCTGTTTACTCTCACATCTCTGAGGGATAAATGATAAGTAAATGGAGTTGATCAAATAATTGAAATCTATAGAGCAGTCTGCTCTGGTAAACACATCATATCAAAGCAACATATTGCAAATAGTTTATGATAGTAAGACACAGCTGCTGGCTCAAGGTTACTGTTATTCTAAAACCTCCAGATCTATGCCGACAAAACACATTTCTGTATTAATGGAAAAGTGACATCTTTGTCGTTTAAGGCTTCAAACTTGGGAACAGAGATGCTGATGTGTAAAGAGTTCATTAGTGAATTTGATACATATGTTTTTCACTGAGAACAGTCTGAATCAAAATACTTCGCTTTGAACAATTCCCTTCTTCCATTATCAAGGCACACTGTTTGAAATATAGTGAGATTAATACAGATTGTAAGTGAAAATAGGCCTACCATAGAATAGTATAGGACAGGAAATCATAGTAAGCAGTGTTTGTTTATGTGTGCACAAGTGGTAAAACTTTGGAGCCCATAGAACCCTAATGACCCATGAGTGACGCATATTATCATGCTACACCAATAACAAATTACAATCCAATTTTCATGAAATATTATTATGAATGAAATATTATAGAGGTGTTGTTGGACTGGAAAAAAATATTTCTAATTCAGATGAGAATACTGAAACCACAGACGTGACATTTTTAAAGGTCTAATACAAGAACCAAATAACTTGTGGCACTAGAGTGTGACAAAATTACTGATGCACAATATGCGATTACCAATTGAGACTTGCTGTGCGACTCATTTAAAAAGCTCTGAATTTAGTGTGCTCCAACCGGCATCACTGTGAATGATTTATTCTAAAATATAATGGCAAAGCTATTAATTAGCTACACAAGAGGAAAAATACTACTCTTCTGTTGTAGTTTGCAGCGCTGAAAAGCTCTGAACACTGTGCCGGCACATTCCTGTGCCTCCAGCTGACCAGAACCGACTTTGGCATCATGGCTCATCAGATACTGAGAGTAAAGATGCATTGAGATGCAGTAATGCACGATGGCCTGGCGCTCAGTTTATTGAAATGAGCTCTTCGTAATGATAATGCTCCCTCCAGTTGTGTTATCACACTGAACCTAAGCTCACCAGACTTCGAGTATGAAAGGTAAAAAGCTCAAAAGAACTGTTGATGCAGTTGGCATTTTGCAGGTGAATGACCGATCCCAGCTGGTGGCTAATGATCAGCACTCTTTAGTAAGTGCTATAATGTGCTGATAATGTCAGTAATCAGAGGATATACAGCTCGCTTTGAAATCCACATCTGGGTGTGCACAGATAACAAGTTTAGAGTGGTTCTATAGGAGAAAAATATGGCTTTGTGATGGCTTTCTGTGTTTTTCTGGAGCCTCACACTGCCGCTGACGAATGCCGGCGTGAACAAGCCGTGCCTAGATTCGCTATTTTCACCTATAATGAAAAGGTCGCCCGAGCCGGTGGTAGATAAACTGAAGTGAGCATGAATGGCGCTCGCTGGATCACATCATTCAATCATGGAAACAATCATTTTTAGAAAAGGCCCCCCAGACACTGCCAGTTGTGAGCACTGCAGGTTATTGTCCTTCAGTTCACTCAGAGGATTACTGAAGCTGTTTTTCTCGTTATTGGTTTGATGTTGTTATCTGTACAGCACATTGCGTTGCAAGAGCATTAGCTCGAAACGTCACTGGTGGACATGCCTTTAAATTGCACTTAAGGGAGCCACAAAGAGATCTTTTTTCCATATTTTCTTCTGCGGGAAATACGGAATGACCCGTGATCTGAATTTTTGAGCTTTGGTTGGAAGTTCTGCCTGGTTTTCAATTCTCGCTTTTGTATTAAATGAGAAACCAACTTCCTGAAGCTCGAGGAGAAAATGACTACAAGAAACTCACCATGAACAGAAGAGTTTGCCAAATCAGCAGCAAACAATCATTTAAAAAGAAAAAAAATACACATATGAATCCAAAAACAAAGAATTGGACATAATTAACAGCTAATTAGAAACCATGAATTACATGTGATGACAATTCCCTCTTAAACTTATCAAAGGGTAGTGAGCTCCTGATATAATGTGCACTTCGGCATTCCACAGCCACATATGAGCAGGACGCCAACTAATGTTGACACCAATAACATTTATTTAATCTTAACTCCATCCCTCGACCAGATGGAGCCACAAATACAGTCCACCAGCTCCCATGCATTCAAAATCACACCTGTTAACGGCTGCTAAACTGAATATTCATATTTCACTTGCCTTTAAAACTCCCGTCCCCAGGCGAGACTTAACCAAACGGCAGCCTGAGATGACGGGTTATTCACCAAAATACCGCGGCTCTTCACTGAGCCCTAAACCTTCCTCACTGGAAGTGACGCAGCTTCAGCGAGGCACTGTCTGCGAGGCTTTACAATGTTTCACAACGTTTCATTAGTAAAAACAAGCTTTGCTTGTATTTGCAATGCATGGTTAAACATTTGCTCAGCATGCAAAGCAGAGAGGAAATATTCTGTAAATTGTTTAGGCATTCATATTTGTGTATTATTTATTTTCTATTTATGTGCAATGTGCTGTCCAAAACATCTCTCTAAAGCGCTTTCATTTGTCTTCCTACAAGATGAGATTGTGCAACATTCTGGCACAATTAGAAATTCAAATGTCACACTTTGCAAGCTGTACTCTAATTAGAAATCATATTTAGGCTCTTTAAATAATGGTCACATGCATAATGATGATGTTTTCATTTTTTAGACTAAACTGAATTAAACAAGGCGGAAATCTCAGTGAAAGGCATAAATTCTGCAGCTTGTGCTTCAGACGGCAAAGTCCACATTATCGTCTTCATTTGTCAGCAGAGGCCTTTCCAGCAGGCCTTTCCATTGGATGGTACTATTTACTGCTCGCCCATATGGTAAATACGCCACTTGATCAGTGGCACCACAGCTGCACAGGTTCATCATAACTGACAAACACCCTGTTATTAGAGTCGAGGACTTGTGGATGGTGGGGAATCTGTTAGTAGTCTAAATACTCACTTCAGCTTAAACATGTGGCTGAAAGGGTGCTTTAGTTACCACTGACATGCTCAGAGTGCACAGCTCTAATTAAGCTATGGCAAAGCTGTTCTGTAATTACAGTCGCTGCTGTTCTGAGTGTGACTCTGAAGTAGATCCTCTGCCCCTTGATTGTAGGGCGCCATTTTAATTGCAGGTGATCACACACTGTAATAAATAGATATGGCTTGTTGTCAGCTAATACACTATTCATTAATCATACATGGACCTATTAACAGTAATACATTATTTAATGATGTGAGGCAGAAATGAACCCTAGGCCTTTGGTCACTGTGGCCACAAGTAGGCAAAATAAAGAAATGTGGAAAAAGCACATAATTTTGTTTTTATATTAGCGGGAGCAGCCACATTAATATTAACATTATCAGTAATATAACCCATGGGAATAATTCTTTTGCATCAGCATGATCTCTTTCCTGGTAGCATCAGAAAATGAATAAACTAAAAAGGGCAGCGCAGACGCATTAATTTTATAATGGAGGAATGTCCTCATTTAGAGGCTATCCCATAACATGGATTTGAATTGCAAATAGATATTATTAAAAACTGGCAGAACAGTGCGTTCTCCGTAAAGTTAAATTAGCGTCACGCGATGTAAAACAACACAGCTAAAAGCTGTCCTTGGCACGCTTCACCCTTATGTTTCAGCATGTACGCTTTCGCTAATTTCCCTCATGGGATTACCCGTGTGTCTGTGTGTGTTCATGTGTGTGAGCGGAGAGCACACATGGAGGGTTTCTCACTCAGACAATGTGCGTACTGTACAGGCAATTTATCCAATATGACACAGATCAAACAAAGGCTGTGAAGTACTTGGTGGATAATATCATTAACTTGGAGCTGTCCTTGGGATGGAATAAACAATCAAATTTGCCCCTTGGCGCTTGTTAAGTTTACAGTTTAATACTGTGTATGAAAATAAAATAACATAATGTGTTGAGTTGAATACACATGTAAAATCAGGGGAGTATTTCAGGGAGTGAATTTGAGCAAACCACCCTGCAAAAACTACTATAATCCACATTTTTCTCCTTGACATCAACTCTTGCATGGTTGATGTTTTGCTCCGACTGAACTTTGATAAGACAGAAATTTTAATCATCTGTCCCAATCCCATCACAGAGGCAGTTCAGGCTCCCTATCTACCCATGTAATGCCAGTATTCAAGGAATTTGGCCTATATTTTCTGCTCTTTGTTGCATTTCAGTCAGCGTATTACTAAACCGTTTCAGCCTTTCATGTCAGGGGTATCATTAAGATCAGATCCAATGTGCCATTTCCAGTTATTCACGCTTTTGTCATGTCCCATTAGATTTATTTTAGCTTGTGTCCCATCCTTAAATCAACTCTGGCTTACTCACACTTGTGCCTTTTCATAGTTTTTACTATTTTCTGTCCTGGGTTTTCTTCATTTTTTATGTGTTTGCAATAACACCTGCTGTTATGATGCCAGACAAAGTTATGTTTTGCCAATTTATTCAGCTACACATGGAGGGAAAAGATTGGCACTGTATTTTGGTGCAATATAAGCAGATTTTCATGATATTAAAGCCCATTTACGTTAAGCATATTTTCTGCAATAGCAATGCACTGCATTCACTTTGAGTAATAATATCTCTATACAGTAGATTTCATCGGCTGTGGCAGATTTCATGCGTGCCACTACTTCTTGTACTTTTGTTTGGAATCTGGGTTGCGTGTGCACCCATTTCTTGGAGAGGAGCTATGGAAAAACACATTCCTTAAGCACAGAAAAAAAAAAATACTTTCACAGAAGACACACACGCACAGAGGTGTCACAAAGTTTTCACCTTCAATTGCAAAAGGTGCGAATACACTGAAGTGAAGAGGTTGTGATGTTTCTGACAGTCTGCCAAGTGAAGAACAAATTCGATTGCAGTGTGTGAATGCATGGAAAGGCGTTTAAAAGACAGGCGGAAATGACATCCCCAGATCCCCTCAAAATATGGGTACAAAACACCTGCTGATGCCAGGTGCCAGAGAACCAGCAGCTGGGTTGAGGCAGGATATGAGCCAATGACTGGAGGGTATAGTTAAAGCACTGTGGGAACATATCACATAAATTTGCACTGGGAATTAGGAAAAATAATGACGGGTGGTGAGAACTCACTGACACTATGGTATTCATATCACAATCATTAGTACAAGATTTCCAGTATTAATATAGATTTGAAGGTGTAAAAGTGAAAGAACAAATAAAGAAAGAACCACAAGCCCTTGTTAACAGCGTCACTGTAACCCTCCGTGTAAGTCAGCCACATTGGACAAATCCAATGGAGTCCTATAATCCTTTCCTAACTCTCAGCTGACCAACCCCATGAGGGCCATTTAAAAAACCCTTTCAAGATTGTCCCTCTAATCCTCATATCCTGTCCTATTACTGCTGCTCCAACCTCCAAATAACCAACAATACTGCTGGTTTGTTGAAGGTTGTTTTGTGTGTGTGTCCTCTTTGTATCCCACACTTTAAGTGCTTAACATCAGTTTGAAGAGAATGCCAAACTTCAGTTCCGCTGTATCTTAAAATGGGTTTAACAGCGACTTAGATATGCTAATAGCTGAATGGTGGGGGGGGGGGGGCAATATTATCAAAGTATTATGTATCTAAATCACACAAAATGTTCATTATTCCAAACCCTGCTCAATGCAATCACAAGCTGACAGATGGATTAAATTAGACTCGTAATGATGCCTCCAATGTGTATTAATTATGTCATAACAAGGCTTTGTGTGCCTTCAAGTGCAGTGAGATGACTGAGAACAACATTTGAGCCTTTCAATTAGCTGCCGAGCAGAAGAGGCCCTTGCATTCAATGTCACAACGCTGGGGCCACGATTCATTTCCTTTTGCAACATAAATGTTGTTCCATATCTGCTCGAGACAAGAGGGCATTCTTCTGTCACATTCCCAAGGGATGGGACATTTACGCTCGCTCCCTGTGGTCCAATAGCTGGTTTTCATTTTGTCAAAAGTGGAACAGCAATTACAGGACGCTGGACCATCTCCCCCTGTTGTTATCAGGGGAACCCCAGCTTGGCAAGGCTTCTGTTCGCCCCGTGTTTGTGTTCACGTTTGCGACTGCACTCTCATTTTCGTAATCATTTCAAGGTTTCTTCCCAGGCCTGTGTCAGTGGCCCTTCACTAATCCCTTGACCCTCCTCTGGAATATTGATTTTCCCTGGCTTAGAGTCTTAACTGGGATACTCTCTTTGCCTTGGTGTGTTTGCACTCCTCTTCCTCTATAGGCACTTTTTTCTGCTACCTTTATCTTACCCAGGACTACTATTGAATGTGACATAATTGTATAGTGTGTAATTGAATAGAGCACGTAAAGTTAATTACAGTTTATCATCAGTGCATTTACTTTAATCTGACACAGCTTGTAATAACTACCACCGCCATGATAAAGATCATAGATGAAGAGCTGGTTAGAAATGATGTCTCAGCTCACACTGATACCGATTTATGATCAAACAATGATTCAAAAATGAATCTTTTTAAACACCCGTATGTCGATTTTCACTTGTCAGACCATGAAAATATGCAAAAGAAAAAGATCCTCCAAATGTCATCCCACTTTCACTCAACACATTTTGGACAGTCTAGTTCCTATTCCAGTCAGCAAAGATCATGGAAATACACACACAGGCCTGCTGATCATCCACATTGATCTAAATGTGGCTTCACATTTTAGCACGATGGAGTTTCTTCAAGTTGTTTCCCCTGGCCACTCAGCAGCAGTGTGCTGAAACCGTTTTCTCATTAATCTCAGCGTATTGGCTTGTTATCTTAATGACTGCTTAATTAGCTGTAGATTGTGCTAGCAACGCTCCTATAGACTGAGACAGAGTTTAAGAGTCCATCCAGAATGCACTGAAAGTAAAGTCAAATTTAAAAGTACCCCAGCATTTGTCCAACAGCAAGCAACAACAAGTGCACAGATTTAGCTAAATACAGGACTGAACTGTGGGTGTCATATGTAAGAAATCTTAAAAACAGCATATCAGTGGCTCCAATTAAAGTCCTCTTTCCATGATAATTCACAGAACTCAATACTTTCTCACAACTTTCACTGGAATACTGCAATAGGGGGAAATTTCTCATCATGCTGGTGAAATGAAGGCAGTTAAATCGCATTATATCTGGGGGTAGTGAGGCACACCATCATTTGAATCCCCTTTAAAAACAAGCAGACTTGGCTTAATTGCAGCTTTAGTTCAAACACACACAAAAAAAGGCCCCATTTCTTCTCTGGCTCGGGGTCTCGTTTGTTGCTGACAAAGGCTGCGCTTGGTTTGAAGCAGCATTTTGACAGTAGCATACAAACAGGAAAGTGTTGCCGTAAAGCAGAACAAGCCAAATTCACTGCGTTTCAAATTCTGCTTTGGGTGGTGATGCTTCAGAGGTACTTTCCTCAGCAAGCTGGGATGCTTTGAACCACTCTGAGGTGAGCTTTTCCACTAAATACCAGTGACTTGTGAAAACACGAGTTGATATTTTTGTGCTTGTAAGCATGCTAATAGAATGGCTGTATGGATGTCAGTGTTGGTCCAGACTGAAATATCTATTAGATGGATTATGAGGAAATTCTGTACAGATATTTACGACGCTCAGGGGATAAACCCTTGAGAAATTAGATGTACTAAGTTCATCTTTTATATTTCTTTAGCTGAATTTCTAGCACCACACACTGTCTTTGCGACATCACAACGCAGCGTGCAAACGATCTTGCCATTTTACTGCTGTTGTTGAAGGTTTCAGGCTTGAATTGAACATCTTGAATTGCATTCCCTCTCTCCATCCATTTCTCTTTCACAATCCCTTCAATTCAAAGTGGGGCTTGTTTACTCCTTTCCTTCATATCATGCTGGCTTATTCTGGTAGTTTGCCTCCTATCTTTGCAAATTTCCATCTCTCGCCTTCTATGACCCCTGCACCTTTCTTGTTTTAGCAGCACTCTGCAGCTCACACACACCTCCCCTCCCGTCTCCTCTCAGCACCTCTCTCCCCATTCTCTCCTGACTTCCGTAATTTCCTCGCCCTTTCTTCCCTGCCTGCCTTGTCATTTTTGTTCCCTCTGCGCCTCCGTTTGTGTTCCTCCATCCCCCCGCCCCCTCCTTCCCTGTCTCGCCCTCATTCGCCCCCTTCTTCATTTAGAGACTTGGTGTGGCTCTGATTTCTTTAAATAGCTCCCATTGCCTCCAGCAGGCTGAAGCTGCAGTCTGGTTCTGCTAATAAATGACAGCGAACAAATGTGAACGCTGACTCCATCGCACACGGGCACAAACACACACACACATACAGTCAGTGCATGCACACACACACAAATCATATCATATCACACAGCACAGCTTTTGCAGAATAGTGACATGTGTCATGTTTTAGCAAAAAGGTGATTCATAGCAAGATAACTCTTAAGTATAAGCGTTTCCATGTGGCTGCTTTATACAGGTCTAGTCTAGTCCATCTTATACTGAAATCTATTCCATTCTACTCTTTTCTATTCAGCTACTGTGAAAATAAGTCACAATAATGGATTGCAAAGTGCTGGTAATTTTGCACATTACTTCTGAGTCATTGCCTTGCATAATGAATGCCTGCTAATGCACTTTTTTTGTTAATTCACCACAAAGGATTGCAAACTCTCTGCTGTTATGAATCACTGCAGAGCAATAGACATACTCTGAGCATACTGTAAGCATATTTTCTCATTGGAAGTCTTGAGATGAGATGAAACCGAAAGTGGAGATGGAGGGGTGACGGCAAAGTAATTGCTTTGTTTTTATTCGTTGACTGTCTGGAGCTTTGCTTTGTCCAAAATTATGTTATCATCTTAGTGGCTGATATGTTCTCTGAATATCTGATTGATTTATCTTAAAGAATCCAGCCAGTTTGTGCTCATTTTATGTCTATTTGTGGTTTGCAGAGGACACTGGATGCTCATATATACATGGCACAGATAAGCAATGTCTAAGTCAAAAGAAAACTCAATTTTCTATCACCTATTTAATGCCTTATTAGCTCCAAAGTAATGGTTTTAACCACGATCATCCATCGTTGTGATGGTAAAAACACCACATCATCTATTTTTTTTTTGTGTTATCCTGCATTTTTTCTGTCCCTGGAATTGAACAAAAACGTGCGTAGATTCTTTAAGTGTGACTTCAGAGTTCAAAATTGTGAGGATATTTAGCTTTAGCTCAGTTTCGACATGATTGCTGAACGGAAAATACTGTTAAATTGTCAATTTGGCAGTTTTGTGATGGTGAGGGTCCTGTCTGGTCCTCTTGTCTCCTTGCCTTGCCCCAATTTAGGCTTGAAATTAAACATTCACTTCATAAATACCATGGTTCAAAATACTGAAAGAATTTGGTTTCAGTGCAAGCAAGTTAACACTGAAACCTCTTTTTGTCCCAGCCCAGATGGATAATTTCGTTAATATATTCATATGACACTTTAGTTAAAAAAAAAAATATATATACCCAGTCTGTTTTATACTTTTTCTCTACTTCTTTCACTCAAATGCCCTTAAGAGGACTGAAGTCCTGTAACAAACCATAAAGGTCACGTCTCAGTGTTACATGATGCTATTCAGCACATCAATTTTTCACCACTGACCGAAACAAAAGATGCCGGAGAACAAGACCTTGACGTGGCTATTGCCGACATCATTTCGTTATTGATCGCATTCACTCCTCATCTATTTGCATTCGTCACTGCTACAGCTTGCTACAGTTTGAGGTGACTCACAAACTCTTTTTTGCCAGAGAAAGTTCATTCGTGACTGTGGTCTGTATGTCCTGGTCATGCATTTCATTAAACAATTTTTGGACCTCATATTTCAGCATTTGATTCATTGTTAGCTTGACTCCTCACCTTCAACCTTTGATTTATTTTTAATGAGTGTCCACTACATTATGGCAGGCTTGTTCTGTCATTTAAACATATAAATAGGGTTTATCTTGGTCTAAATGTTCGGATACTTGGGCTGAATTAGGCTGGATGAATAAAGTGCCAAAACAACGAAAGAGAAGAGAGAAACTGAAATTGAGCAAGGCATTGAATTGAATTCCAAACAGCTCCAGGTTGATTGCTCCACTGCTGACCTTTGACCTGTGTCACTTGACTACATTAGTCGCCTAGTCGCTCAATTTGCCTACAGCACAAACCAATCAATCGTTCTACATCTCTAAAACACAGAATCTTCACATGCAGCCCCTCATTCTATCGATCACACACACGGTGAGACACTCAGGTTTAAATCAGAGTAATGCTGCAGCGTGAGACAAAGAGGAACTCTTTGAATTCTAACGGCACACAAAAGAGAAGACCCCACGCATAAACGCGTAACAAACTAATACATGAGAAACGGGGGTGGCGAACGGATACAAGGCGAGGGCGACGGGGAGACAGAACACTCTCAGAGTGACCAGCCAGGCGTGGGCCCTGAACATCAGTCACGGTAAGTGTCGCCTTCAGCAGGGACCCCGATAAGTCACGGCGAATGCTCTCCATCCGAATTGGTATGTATGGATTTGCTGGCAAGCATGTAAGACTGGTGACCAGGATACACCTTTTAAGAGGATCGTGACAGCCTATAGAACAGGCTTTCTGTTGTCTGAGCAACTTTGTTATATCCCAAAACTGAGGTTCTCCCAAAACCTTTATGTCAACCAGCCTCCAAAGTCGATAAAAGAATTATTCCATTTCCGAAGTAAAACTGGTAATTATGTGCACTTTCAAAGCCAGACGAGCACTGCTTTTGCTATTCAGATTTGAAGAAAATTGTAATAAATACCGTCGCTCAAACAGAATAAAGACTAATTCCGTCAATGGTCTACAAATTGTTTTGTCACCATCCAGGATAGAAGTGATCTGCTGGTAATGCATTTCTAATTAAGCTGCAGTCTATTTTGTGAGGCTTTTTGCGCTAACTTGGCAGCTACTTTAATCAAACCCCCGGCAGCTGTTGACCCAGTGTTGTGGCTCTCTGTCTGACAACCTCTGACAGATGCTAATTTGTTTTTGTTTTTTTATTTTCCTCCAAACCGTGTCACCTGGAGGCATGATTGACACCGTGGCTTATCAATCCGTCTGTCAACAGAGGCAGCGCTTGACTGAAGTTGTTCTGCCTCTGGTGGGAAGGTTCGAAAAAAATCTGCACATATGCAATCTATACAGTGGCAAATTATTATTATTATTTGTACTCTGACACATCAATCCATTCAACAAGATCAGGCAAACAGTTATTATTTTCAGCGTGTAGCATCAGTGTCACTGCTCGGGTGGAGAGGCAGAAGCCTGAATGCAGGAACAATATGCAAACGGAGGTTATTTATCCTGAGGATGCAGTCAAAAGTGACACTGTAGAACATTTTAAACACATTCTTCATCTTGTAAACGAAAAGTTAAATTAATAATAAGCACTAAACATCACCCTTGTAAATTCAAATTTTGCTGCTATATCCTTCCTTGGTCTGGTATGACTATTAGCTCATGGTAGCTAATATTAGCCACCTTTACATGCATATTGGTGCATGTATAATGTTATTCAGTCAATTTGCTGGTTTGATGACTCTTCCACTTCCAACTGCTACTGTTATACAACGTTTTAGCCTTCACTGTCATCCATTTATTGTCACGTGGCAAAAGCTACATCATCTAGTAGACTGTAGGCCATCTTTGTTTCTGCCAAATTGTTGACCAAACTAAATTTCAGATTGACAGCGTGGCCAATCACACCAGCCAGAGATGTTCTGATCAATGAGGTGCAACCAAGGAAACACATTTACACAAAGAGCACTGGAAAGTGAAAAGGTTTGTTGTTGGGGCTGGGATATAAATCATGGTTAAAGTAGTGAGATGTGCTCTTTGCTTCATTGCTACAGGCATTTACTATGACAAAAAGCACACTTTTAGTGACCAGTTGCCAGGCAACCAGTGTGGACTCTTCTCGCACATAACCCAAAGTCAAATTTTTGTTTTTAGACAGAAGCTGGCTGCAGAGGTCGACCGACGGCAGATTTTTAAAAGTCGATATAATAACGATGTTTGGAGCAGGGCAAAGCAGATTAGTTGGCAACATCACCTCCAATTAATAATCTTACTTCAACAACTCTGAATTCAATCAGCAGAATGAAAATATTCTTCAATGTGAATGTGATGTTCTATTAATTTACAACAGGTCATGTGCTGGTCTGTCACTACTAATGCCATCCTATAACAACTTAATCATGGTCATAAACTACAAACAAAGCTGCCTTGAACAAATTTCATTTAATTATCTCAAGTACACAATGACATTACCTTGATTTCGTGTAAGGAGCCTCCATACAAAATGGTGATGTGGCAGGTACCAATAATAAGATTTGATAAGATCTGGCAAGTCCAGTTTGTGTAAGAACCGCAGAAGTTGAGTCGACCCAGCATGCTTTTGAGAAATTTCCCTCTGTTGGGACCACTGTTTCATTGAAATGAAGGAGGGGGTGGTGGTTTTTCATATAGTTCTAATATTAGTCTGTACCCAAGTGTCAAAGGACAGGTTAACCTGGAAGACTGAAAGAATAAAAACACTAATATTAGATTAAAGTGTTCATTGTTCTTGCTAACGTCACCGTTTTAGCTCATGGTGCTACAGGCTCTATGTGAAACTAATTCAACATCAAGGATTTTCCTGTCATAACAGAGGATATTTTAAGAACAAAACAAGTCTTCCAAATGATGCATAAGCATATGCACATTTCCAACAATCAGCCCACATGTCTGTCATGGAAACCTCGATGTTTAACCTCGTGTCAACTGCAGTTCATGCAGTTTGCCCGCTGTACGAATTTCCAATATACTCCAGTCAGTGACACTGATGGCCTGATAAACTTCATCTGTATCACCCCACACACTTGAGGCTTGCAAGCAACTCCATGTCCATTCTAATAAATCACTGTTGTGCAGGTACTCCGGTCTCACAGATTTTTATTAACACGATATGAAAGCGTGCAATGAAATAATAGCTTATCTACTTTGCACTGTGACACTTCAAGACAGTAATATTTAGGGGAACATCACTCTGATGATAGCATATTATAACCAGTACTATATATTCTGCATAAAAACTGCATAAATTGGATATGTTTTATGCCCTTTTTAGACTCCAGGACTCTATTAATTGAAAAATACATGGCATCAGCGAAAAACAGACTTGTAATTTGTTAAGTATTCCATTGGCTCTAGGCAAGTTAAAAAATGTATATGTTTCAAAAAATAAACACTGTCAGGCAGCCTGTGCTGTGCTTTGTTCAATGAAATTTTCATGGTTGATTCATTGCTGGGGGCGGCAGCAGGTAGTGCGCATGCCTCACAGCAAGGAGGTCGCCGGTTCGATCCCCAGGTCGGGTCGGGCGGGGCCTTTCTGTGTGAAGTTTGCATGTTCTTCCAGTGCATGCGTGGGTTCTCTCTGGGCACTCCGGCTTCCTCCCACAGACCAAAAACATGCTCATTAGGTGAATTGGTGACTCTAAATTGTCCCTAGGTGTGAGTGTGAGCGTGAATGGTTGTATGTGTGTTGCCCTGCAGTCGGCTGGCGACCGGTCCAGGGTGTACCCCGCCTCTCACCCGTTGACAGCTGGGATAGGCTCCAGCCCCCCCCAACCCCAAAAGGGATAATCGGGGTATAGAAAATGAATGAATGAATGAATGATTCATTGCTGGCAAGCATGGTTAACCAGCATGCCTGTTTTTGTCCCAGGTTTGTTCCTTGGAGAACAGCAGGTCACTCACAAATGAGATAAAGTCACTTCTCCTGACAGAGCTGTATGTCTCCTACATGGTATAGGCGTAGAAATGTTGAACAAGGTCTGCCTTCATGATGAATTACTATAAATGCTCACTCCGGGTCCACTTTGGCCATGTGATACGTTACGCAACATCTCTTTGATTATGTCTACATGACCTCAGGGTAGGTCAGAGGGTCTGGCTACAGACCGCTGGCTGTCAATTTCAAAGCTCTTGAAACTTGTGAAATTATGCATGGTGTCACCGCGTCTTTATCTTATAATTCTTATTTCCATAAGCATGATCATTACGGGCAGACAGACTAGTGTATAGCTGTACAGAGTGCGCAAGCCATTTATAGAAGCTGCCTGACCAGCTGCACGCTGTGCTGTGCTTTATGGCCATAAGCAAAATTTTTACAGCATGCCAGCATTTTCCTTTTTGTCTGAAATTATCCCCTCCAGATTGCTTCTAATTTAAAGCTGCTATCTGGCTACATAAATTCAGGCTATATTCACTTAGATTCTTAAAGAGTTGAGCAAAACTTGTCAATGTAAGCATTCTCATTTCCTTCCATAGCCATAACCATAATTTAAACAGACAAAGCATCGAGTGCAACAAAATATATACAACCCCAAAATACATGTATATCCCATATTTTGTTATTGGGCCCTGCTGTCCATCATTGGCATTCAAAGGGGAGTTTTATCAAAGCCATCAAAACGTAGTATTGAGATCATTTATTTCAGTAAAAGTAGAAAGACCACAGTGTAAAAAATACTATGATAAGTAACATATTAAGTGTTTTCAACAAAATATATAGTACTAAGTGGAAACAGAAGTTCTCATTACACAGAATGACCTGTGTCATAGTACTGACTGACTATTAACATGTAGACAGCGCTAGTTCTTTCTAGTGCAGGTGGAGCTAATTAAGTACATCTTACATGCTTGGAATTGGCAAATTAAGCCACAAAAACACATCATATCTTATTTTGAATGAAAACTGTTAATCAACAAAGTAACTTGTAAGCATAGAAAAGCTACAATAACAGAGTTAGGAAGTACAATATCTGGAGAAATGCTGTGTAGTAGGCATAAAGAGGAAGAAAATGGAAGTATAAGATAAATATTAAATGAGACAATGTGACTTTTTAAGAAGAAACACATTATTCCCCTTCCATATAACAACCTGAACTCCTATAAAATAAAATGCACTCAGGGGATTTGCTGCTGCCATCCTACTTGGTTTGGCATGCCCAACAGCTTCTCAAGGCTTATGTTCGCCAGCAAACTTTATAGAGGCCTCTATTTGGCTTATGTGTACATACTCATGTACACATAAAGTACCTCAGAATTGTACTTAAGTAGAGCTGAGTTAATGTACTCAGATACGTCCTGCCCCTGGATGAAACCACTTTCAGGATTCAAGGCAGCATTCCATACGGCATCTCATATTCTAACACATCTGAATGAATAACAGCTGCTCACTGATTACTGTTTAACCATTTACGGCTTTAAAAACTCATTCGACAACAGAAACATCTCTGAGTGCATTGCCACTTTCGCACCGTGCTTCGTATTAGTTCATCATGAGATAATACTGTGGGGGCTGCAATCTAATCAGCTAGCTTGCCATGCTGCACTGTGACAATGCAACCTTATTGTTTGTGTCGATTAGAATCAATTAACCAAGTGAGAGTCATTTTCAGTCATGTCCGACTCACATCACAGTTAGATCCGGTGCTAACTAAATTATTTGCTGTACATAAGTGTACACAGAGGTAGTACTAGGCAGTAATTAAAACCACAGTGTGTGTGGAGCCTGGATCGAATATGGAGAGCAATGGGTGGAGGGGTTGCGTAATGATGGTTTGACTTCCAATCCCACACATAACAGGCAGTAACTAGCAGGTTATATAATGGAACCAAGCAATATAGCTGCTATTAAGGAAGAAGATTGTGGTGCGAACATTTTTTCAAGTATACATGGTAATTTAATATCAAAGTATAATTATAGCGGTTTTACACCTTGCCTCCGATGCTCCTTTCACCCTTTTTCTCTTTACTCCCTCCTCACTAAACCTCGCTGCACTTACTGTAGTTAAGGTCTCGACACAGCTGGGGAACCTTGGCTTATCTCCAGAATTGGCAAAGTAGCCTGAAGTGCTTTAACTACACACACACACACACACACAGAGTGATGTGATGTATTAATAGTATACAGGCAACTCCAATATAAAATCAATGCATCACTGGGTATGAAAACAACAACACAAAACGTTCACCTGTGTAATAAGGGATAACTGTAGAAGACAAGAAATCACCAAAAGGTCATAACCATCTAATGAAATAACAAGAATTACATCCTCAAGTTTTTGGCCTCCACCAACCAGTCTAGTTGCAGTTTACATCCATGACACCGCAGTTTCAAAGTGGACACCCAAGATTAGTGTCACCAATTCAGTGTCTGACTAAATGTGAAATATGGTCACAATCTCTCCTTCTGTTCCTGAGCTATGGCGTTGAATAATGGCCAGAAAGGTGTTTTAATGCAGAACATTATGATGTCACACTGAAGTTGACCTTTGACCCTTTGGATATAAAATGTTCATTACCAATTCTGTCATATTTACCGAATTAATTCATTCAGTTCATCCTCGAGTCCAAGTGAGCGGTTGCTGACGAGAATGGGACGGACATACAGACAGACTTACGGACAACCCAAAAACATAATGCCTCTGGCCAAGGCTGCTGCCGGTATGGAGGCATGAAAAGCTGTAATCTCTTACAACTGAATTATATATTTTAACAGGAGTGAGCTCTGTGCTTCAGGCACAGTCAGTTCAGAGATATTAAATAGTCATAAAGGCTTTCTAACTTGGCATCACGCACAACAGAAAATGAAGTATTGAACACTGACAGTTTCCCACTGACCAGACACAGCATTTCCTATGAGACTGCACCTCTAGTCAACGGTGCCAGCAAATTAACCGCACACCCATTACATTTGGCCTAACTGTGTCCGGTGAGCTCTGATTACAGAACAGCAGGTGTCATTAGGTTTCGAGCTATTGAGCTGGTCAAATTAAACCCCAGAAAATAAATACTGCTATGAAGAAAGCATCACATGTACACACTAGAGGGTCCAAATGCATCTCATCATCTGCTTGACTGTTCATATTTGAGTTGCTGCACGTCTCTCACTTGTTTCCAACACGTTTGTCAGGACTACATTTCTTTGCTATAATAGCAATAATGGCAAACAGGAATTCCAAAATGAAAGAGAACTTCCAATCTCCAATAAAGGAGAGCAATTGGAGCAGAAAAACGATAAGCGCTTCCTCTTGTGCGACAGAGCCCCCCTGCAAACGTATTTGTTTTGCTTTGGCAGGTATTTACCTGCACTTCAACTGCAGAACACTCAGGTTTCAAATTGTGCGCACTCGACTTAACAGACTTTAAACTCAATGCCACTGGTTATGATGTGCTATAACAACTACTTAAAACATTTCCTCCCGTTCCATCAGCCTTCCAGCGGAAAATTACCACCTAAAGGAGCAATTCTGGGATGTTGCTGATTTTTATAACCTAGAAGAGGAGATGCAATTAGCTGTGCATTCATGTTTTTCTCTAAAAGTGGTTGGGGCCTGTCAGCCAGCATGTATATAAAAAGCACAGTTCAAAATGCAGGGCAGAGAAAGCCAGAGCTGAGAAACAATGCAAACTACCTTTTAGTTCAGGTCCAGACTGATCTGATGCATCATAACATCCCTGCCATTTCATACCAAAGTGAAGACAGACAACAGATTAAACTCAAGTGTATCACATCGAGTTTTACATTCTATTTGTTTTGTGATTCACCATCTGGTGTTAAATGTCGGTCTGAACAACAAAAGGACCACAAGCAACATTTATGCCAAAGATTTTTCCTTTCATGATCTGTTATTTCCCCCCAATTAACTTTTATTATTTGTACAATTAAAGCAGAGAGAGTGGGAGAGTCAGCCAGTGAGCAAGTAACACTTTTTACATAATTTATTATCATTTCCATTCAATCACATGTGAGGCTGATGAGCATCGGGGATTTTGGATACATAATTTCAGTTCTGCTGAAACATTTAGCGTAATAAATGAATTCCAGTGCTCACCATAATCATATTCTGGGTTATTAAATAATGATTCCACATTCAGAATATCAATAAATACAGATGGAAATAATGAATAAAGAATAGAGGTGCACTCAGACAGGCAGAAAACACTGCTGCTCCTTTCACCGACAACTGTGTGTTTTTATTGGTATCAGCACAATTCACCGCAAGTCTACCCTGCTCTTAAAGCCAACCAACAGCGAAATAAGCAGTCAAAATAATAAGAACTTGCAGTGCTACGATCAGACACTTTGTGATTATGGCCCCTGTTTGCTTGTTCACTTCAAGCAACGGACGTCAATTAAATGCCATTTAAACTTCATCTTGCTGCAGAAAAACAGGAAGATAAAATGTTTTCTGGTCATGATTGTCACTTATGGAGCAACATTTATTGTCAGAATATGTCAAATCAGAATCCGCATTAATCTGAAGTGCCCTCTTGGTCACTGTCTCATATTCCAACTTTCATTTGCACTGAATGAGTCCATAAAGAGACGAGTCCATAATCCTCTGAGGCCATCCGAAGAGGCCTTCTCATCATAGGTGATTATGAGACTGGAGGGCTTTTGTCATCATCCCAGTACTTTCCTCATCAGTGGCCCAAGTCTAAATATGTCATTCAATCAAATGACTACTAATGTTTCATTCAAGTATCAAGCGTTGCACTACTCATTTAATGTTCTTGGACTGAGGCTGGGAAAATAAAACTCACTGCCTAGTCTGAAATATTCAGACACATGCCAGACTTAAGGCAGACAAATGCAATTCCTCAGTGAGAGGAATAAAAATATCAATTCCTAAGTATCATAAGATAGTTATAGTCTTTTTTAAAATAACCCATTTCCCGAAAGGCATTAGTGTAGAGGAGAGAGACACTGCTATGTGGACTGAAAATGTTTATTTTTTTTCTAATCGTACACTGTTAATTTCCCTTCACGCCAAAGTGCCCATATGTTCACGTTTTAAGGAAGAAATTGCATGCACAAAATGCTGTCTTCTCTATCAATTGGGTGACTCACAAATGTCAGACTAAATGAATGTGGTTACAGTTTAATTTGTTGCATCTCTGGACTTGTTTTTTTTTTTTTTTTTTAATCTTTCAGCTGTGCAACCCAGAAAAGTCCCCCAGAATTACGCTGACTTAATGCATTGTTTGCTTCAGTGCTTTAAGGTGCTACGGTGGAAGGGTGAAGCAGGAACAAGGTGTTGCGGTACAAGGAAGAGAGCTGCTGAATAAAATATGCAATTAAAAAAAAAAAAACAACCGTGAAAGAGGATGTAAAAGTGTGGAGGATTTGAAGCACAGAAGCAAGAAAAGTGTGAGAAATGTAGAATAGGTGTTAGACAATAGAATAGCCCAAGGGCACTCAGTATGATCTTGTCTGTATTGTTTGTCAAATAGCATTTCACTGGGAAATGTGAAAAAAGGGGGATATGTATAGCTTATGTATCTTGAGAAATTTTAGATGTAATTGTACTGCCAAACACAGTTTCACAGATCAGGACGAGTAAGCAAGGCGAAGCCATTCATCCACTCCCTCTCCGCCTGCGCTACAGACTCTGGATCAATACAAGGGAGAGCTGCATCAGGCAAAACTAATTGTGGAGGTGGAGGTCGGTCGGTTCACCTATTCTTTAAAGTGCTTTAAAATGTGCAGCAAGTTTTCCGTACAGAGGGGAGACCCCTCCTTTAACACAATGTACCGAATGACTGTTTGATTGCCTATCTGCTGTGTGAGGAAAAAATAAAAGGATAGCAGAAGTCTTCAGCTGTTGAGGCCAAAGTGATTTCGAAGTTATTTGACTCTTCTACAGCAGGTGGCTCGCACTGTTGCCTCGCAGAAACCTGCGCTTTCTGCGGGGCATTTGATTGCTCTCCCTGGACTCCTTCCTTCATCTCAAAGTCAGATTGATCGGAAACTGTGGGGACAGCAGTGAGTCTGGGATGACTTCCACCTAATATATGCTGGAGCGGACTGTTTCAGTCAAGACTGTCCCAAAGCAAAGCAGTGAATGCCAGGATGAGCTTCTGACATGTGACCTCTGCAACAGAGCACAACATAAAGTGTCTCAGTACGGTTCTGGGTTACTGCTATCTGCTACAACTGCTTCTGTGCTCACTGACACAGATTCTGCAAGTCTGGAGCTCTGCTGGAGGGATGAACACCATTCTGCAAAAACATATTCCCTCATTCCTGATTTGATGTCAAACGCGTCGCTCAAAAGTCTCGGCTCTCTGGTTGGTTATTCCCTAACTGCAGCGCACTTGCCGGACCATGCTTGTCTACTAGATGCAGGAGGCCTCACTTGGATTTCCTTTCATTGGCCAACCTTCATATTGAGCCTCAAACCGAGTATTCTGTTTGCTTCCTGGGATCCCAAAGAGTTTTTGCCTCCTTCGTGAAGCTGTGACAGAATTTTGGAGTCAAGTATCTGGTTTTCATTTTGGGTTTCCCACAAATAAAAATATCACTAACCAGCAACATCACAAATATCACACTTGTAAGAAAGTGACAATATTAAATAATAAGATAATCAGGCCTAATTTTTATTCATTTATCTATTGAAATTCTGGCCTCCACAGTGTCCGTTATGTAAAAGTCTGGCCTTTGGACAAATATAGTCTGCCCTGTAGAGTCTGGATCCATGACTGCAAATCACCTCTTGTCTCCAAGTTACTGCTCAACACCTGCTATTACAATCAACACTTATTATTATCATTGTTAGCATTCTTTCCATCTATATATGGATATGTGGAACATTGTGCTACTGTATGTTCTCTCCTGCTCTCTCTCTCTGGCTTTATGAGAAAGAGTTCAGTTTGCCTTCTCTGTATAAAAGTGCCCTGAGGTGACTTCTGTTGTGATCTGGTGAAATAAAGCTTCATTTAATTGAAATGTGAATATGATTCCACACAAAATTGATTCCCATCATTTTCAAACTCAGTCATCCAGTAACTCCTCAGCACGTCCTCATACCTAAACAAAAAACTTGGTCGATACCCACTGACTCCCAAACCAGCATATATGACATATTGGCCAACCAGACCTCCACTGTCACGTGGCTAACGTTAAAAAATGGTTGCATCCAAGCTACTTGGTTCATATGTGCAAAAGACAACATTCTTGGTGAAAACATCACTGTTACCTACATGATGTAATGTAATGTAATTTATGCTTTTCATTCTGGTAATTAATGCCGTCCCTGCTCTTCCATCCTTTGGGCCTGAGACCCGAAAATTGATCGAGGTGTGCCATCATCAAAGATTTTCCAGCCCCTTCAATATTCTTGGAGGACACAAGGAGAGAGGAGACTCCCAGAGGAGCTGAGAGTGACGGATCACAGGTTTATCCTTTGTGAAAGTCTTTTACAACCATTCTGTTACTGTTAATTATTTCGACACATTTGATATCTGAATTCTGTGATTGCCTCTGGAAAATAACTTAAGAGTATTTCCTCTTGTCATCTTGATATAAAACTGAGGTCAAGTGGGCCTGCGATGTATTTTTATATGTTGCAGAGCACGACAGAATATTAATCAATAATGTCATGCAGTGCATCTTCACGGAAGCATCTGTATTTGTTGTTATTTGTTCTTACTGCACATAGCTTGGCTAACTCGGTCTGGACAAAAGAGCAAATTGATAAATTCTATGTAAATCTCGTACATTGTGCAAGTAATTCTGATCAATTTATGGTTCACATGGTCTAAAAATATAGAAACTGACCATTGAGTCACAATTGCAAATCATCCTGTATCATCAGCACAGCGGGGGAAGTGCTATCTTCTTAACTGGGGGCCAGGAAAGCGCTCACAAAGAAACAACACTTGAAACCGAAGAGAGACATCTCTATTGTGCAATCTAGTTGGCAGGTGTACTAAAATAGAAACAGGAAGCAGGTGGCATCTCCTGTATGGATGCCATTCAGAGCTGTACAAGTGTACATATCATAAACTGCGGTTTGTACTGCGTCCTGCTGCCAATGTTGACATAGACCATGAGCTGGAATTACGCACAACATGAGATCGTATTTGCATGTTAATTTCTTTTCATGCACAGCCAACAGAACACACACACAAGCATTTGGAAAAATGTAGCTTACATGTTAATTTGACATTATTTTTCTGAATACCTTTTGAGTTTGTAGGGTCCTTCTGCATCTTCTCATCAAGTCTAGTGCCTCATTTTAGTGGCTCTTGATTTAATCACAGGGATTATTGTGCAGAAGGTCTTAAAATCAACATATTTTCAGGCACTTTATACAATGTATAATAACACACATAATCCATATGCACTCCCACTGACACACAGACAATACTGACACACAGAGCACCCAATGAAGTTCCATAAAAACCTTCTGATGTTACATATGAGTGAATAACAGTGCTTCTACAAGCATGCTCATCAAATCCAGTCACATCAACCGGGTCTCACAGGTTACCAGGTAAATGGCATAATCATCTGTAGACATTCAGCTACTGTAGCCATGTCACGCTGAAATTAAATTTTTGGCATTGAGACTCAATTTGTCTTATGAAATTGCTGTTTCATTAGATTCGAGCTGACCCCTCTGGCTTGCTGAGTGGACGGGAGGCAATATTGAAAACAATAAAGATTTTTTTTTTTTTTTGTGTGTGTGTGTGTGTGTGGGTTAGCAAGATGAAAACAGAGACGGGCCTTGTCTGGTCTTATTAAGTCAAGAAAATCCCATTTGACACTATATGCTGTATCAGATGAGACACGCTAATTGATAACGAGCTGTTTGTCTAAACTGGCAGTTCAATCGAAAAGCTATAAAATCTAAACCTGACCTCCAAAGTGAAATTTACCCTGATCAACTCTTGGCTGGAGAAGATTAAAGAGTAAATGTCTTTCAAAACTGCTTCTCCTTTGACCGAGTATTCATTTCTTCACCCAGCCCCCCCCATACTGTGTCAACCTGTAGACTAATTTTGGACATTTTTCCATTTGGATTTCAGAACATGGGGTCGTTGGAACAATTTCCAGTCCCTATAACTAACTGCCTTAATTCAAAACAAGTACTCCTTGACCTGTAATGTGCTCCTATAGATCCATTTATTTTCATGACTACAAAGCCCTGAAGCAAACACCACTGACTGTATTGATATGGCTTGTGCTAATATTAGCAAGCAAAGATAATTAGCTTCCCAACTAATTATGAAATGTAAAACAGAAACTGTATTGAACGCACTTCAATTCAACTTCTATATTCATGATTCAACGAACCTGGAGATGGAAATGTCTGAAGGTGCATTGCTGTTCCATTATATATTGTGTTGCTGTCTAGACAGATGACTTTATGAAAAGACTCGCCTTTCCAAATCACTATAATTGACGCCCGTTTTTCCGGAACAAAATCAGACGCACAAACACCAGATGTGAACATTTCAGAGCATTAAAAAGTAGCTGACGTGCAATGTGAGGGAAGAAAATTTCCCCTGCACGGTGCGCACTTGTGTCTCTCGGGGTAATCAACAAATCTGTTTAGCCGCAAAGGAAAGGAGTTACTGTGAGAACATCCAAGAGGAGCAAAGGCAAGGAGTGACTGTGAGAACATCTAAGAGGAGTCTTTCAAGACACCAGAGACCTACCGAGTTGAGAGAGTTGGATCTACTTTTCTGTCTAGCCTCCCTTTGTACTGCTACCACTCCTTTTCAACATTTGAAAGGGGAGGGATGAGTGAGACAGAGAGATTTAAGTCCTCTGGCAAGACTTTTTTTTTTTATTATTAACAGAAATGCCTTTTCAATTTCCCTGCTGATCTCCTACTTACCTGGCACAGTGTGGCACTAGAGTAAAAGAGAGATGAGACCTCCTATGTGATCATAAATCTGACTGATTACAATTTAAAGCCATGATCTGCAGTCCTCTTCACATTCACACACAGGTGCATTCGGCAGCTCAGAGAGGTTGTTAAAAAAAGTATTTTAAATGTAGCATTCCTATATGAAGAGGAGGAATATAAAATCCTTTCCAGCATACATCCTGGGCCTTTCGCTGTAGCCACCTACGCTACACTACCTTGTCAAGTTGTTATTGTAAGCCTTTAGAATCTGACAGAGGCCTCTGGAGTGCTCATTTTCTCTCTAAAAGGGTACAATTTGAGATTATGTAAGCATGAAAGTTTTATCTGCATGCAGTGAGCTTTGCAGTGAATGCTACAGACCTCTGCATGCAGTGAGCTTTGCAGTGAATGCTACAGACCTCCTGTCTGTCTGTGAGTGAAATATTTCCACATCATCTCGGTGTTTGCATGTGTTCCTGCTGGTGATAAAGACGGACAGATTTACACAACAGAGGGATGTTTTATTTCCGATAGTACGAGAAAATGATACGCAGTTTTAAGAAGCTAATTATATGGTATCCCGATGGAGTTGACCACTTGTGGCAATGAGGCACAGCATGGCACCACCAGCATGCGCCCATGCACGTCACAAGCACAGGGGATGGACTAATACACATTTCAAATCTCTTATTTTCCCTGTGTTGCGGTTCAGTGTCTTCTGTGGCATCTCAAGGCCAAGAGAGAAGAATCTCAGGACTGTCTCACTGTCAGAATGAAACTGTTATAATCCTGGTGATAAAATGCCAAATTGTTCAGTTGCTGAGCTCCTGACAGCTCCTGTTTGCCCAGGTGCGCCGGCTGGTAGCTGAGGAAGCGGTGTAATAATGATTTACCACAGAGTTTGGCTGACCTTGTTGGTAACGTGGAGCTGCTGAGCAACAGCTGCGTAGTGGTACGCATCATCTATGAGAAGTATTGGATGGAGTAACCAAAGAGATACTGTGCAGAGCAAAATGTTGTCCTGACTGGCAGGGTTTTTCTTCAGTGGGCACAGCTGAAGTAAGACAGATCATTGATTTCTTCATTTTCTTGAACTAACCTTCAGGTTTTAACATAGCACACTAACCCTAACCCTAAGCCGATGAAATTGTATCCCAAATGCTATATGCTATATGTCAAATATGTAAATGGGCGCGTATACTTTCCCTCATCGCCCACCTCCAACACCACACAGGTGAGGGAGGTGTGGGTGGTGGCAAACACTCCTCTACAGCACTGTATGTGTAGCATCCAACTGTGCTGTGTTTAAGCCACCCCGACTTTCAAACAATCCAATCAGAAGTGAAGGATTTGCGCGTTTAACTGTAGCCTGCCTGCATATTCCTCTCATTTCTGAAATGCGTCACATTTCAGAAGCTAAAAACGTGCTAACTGCTATTTCACTGTGATTTTAAGGATGCATGCAGTGAGTGCTCAGGTAGAATAACAAAACTGCTGGAGGAAAGCTTTTTCAATCTAACTTTAAAAGGTCAAAAAGTTCACTTTTGAGTCACAGTGACAAACCGCACTGGACTCCTTCATACAACTGCACACATAAGAGGTGCATAAAGCCAGAAGTCTAACATTCTGTCCCTTCATTGACAGCTGAACAAAACCACAAGCTTGTGTTGGGCCTCCAGTAATGGTCACTCTTTTATGTCATATAAAAAGCGGCGATTGAAGCACTCCACTCTCATCCCTGCACGGGGTTGCAATTTTACATTTGGCCTGCAGCGACATGCTGAAGACCTCTGCTGGGGTCTTAGACACGGCCCCGCTGTCAGGCTGGCAAGCCGGGTTTGATTGCTAACATGGCAGTCTAACTAGCAACAGTTTGTGCCGATGAGGGGCAACCTCACAGCACCATGAAAACAAAAGAGAGGTGCAGACACCGCTAACAGAAGCAGGACTGGGTTTGTATCCCTGACCTCAGCCTGAAATCTCCTTCTTCTCCATCTTATCAAGTGATATAACAATTATTACCTCAATGCATTTGGAGTAGAGAGGTAATAGTGTTAACTGAGCAAAGCTCATGCAAACAGCACAGACCTCATCTAAAATACGAAATATTAGAGACATAAAATGACTTTTTTGAACATCTAGAGAGTCCTTAAATCATTTGAGAATCATTATATGTGCGCTCTATGACTCGTGGATATGCTTCAAACTAGTTAAAATAATCTTTTGGAAATGGCATCCAGAGATATGGCCAAATTGGGTCTTGTACTTCGGATTCTCTCAGTGGTTGACAACTGTCCTTGATTTGAATTTGAAAATGTGGACTGGGCTCGAAATGAACGAAATGAAGATGATTCTCATATAATACGACAGGCAAGTGGTCAAATGCTCAAAAGACTCTTCTCCAACAGCCAGAGTATTTCAGAAAGATAACTGTATCATTTCCTTAACAAATGTCTGTAAGAAAGGAATGATAGTTGCCGACTCTGAAGTGGGAAAAGAGTTGGACCTATCCATGGGCAGAATAATGGGAAACTGCACTGATAAATATTGAACATCCTCTAATGAAAGAAGATCAAAAAGCCTGAGCTGAAGACGAGCACAGCCGACACATCTTCGCCATAAATAAAACATGAGGTACTGCAGGCTTCTACTCCCAACCCAGATTTAATGAGAGAAAAAATAACAAACACATATGGTGGGACATAACATTGCACTGCACTCTCAGATTATCCCACAGCGGGGAAATCTGGTAAAGGAAACCCTAAAGATGATTTAGAAAATACAGTTATTAATGCATTTGCTCCAGTTAGAAAAGTGCCTTGTTAAATTTAGAGCAGGAAACAGTAAATTAAATTGTTTTCTGAAGCCGAGGGTATTTCATTTTGCGCATCAAAATGTGTGCATGTGTGATATGTCATTTCAAGGTGATCGCCATTATCGCCATGTGTGGGATGCTTTCTGAGAATTCCATCTATGATGTTTGTTTGTTATGTTATTTTATTATGTTATGTTTGTTATGTTATGTTATTATGATTGTGGCTTGGCGCTGATGTAAAGACATTCACGTGCCTCGCTTTGGATGGTTTACTGGTCAGTGGTCTAAAGCACCGAGGGTCAGAAATATGGATGTCTTGATCATATTCTAATATTGACTCTGCCCACCAAGTCTGATCCTGTATCTGCTTCTACTTTACACAATGCATCTATGTTTTCCTAAATAAGCCAGGGCTGCAACTAACGCTTATATCCATGATTAACTGAGTAATGATTGATTCTAGGGATTGTCAAAAAACAGTGAAATATTATCATCTCAACTTCCCAGAGTCTAAAGTGGCGTCTTTAAATTAAACAGTCCAAAATCCAAAGACTCCTCATTTTCTATCATTAATGACAAAGAAAAGCAGTAAATCCTTACATTTAAGAAGCTTGAACCAGCAAGTGTTTGACATTTTTTGCTTGAAAATTGACTGAGACGCTTAATCGATGATCAAAATAGGCAATTAATTACCTTTTGATTGACTGAACGATTACTCAAATCATTGCAGCTCTATATATAGCTGCATTACACATAATTAGGCTCCAGTGACGTACATTTACATTTGTGAAGTGATTTAATCACATTGACAGCAGAGTGGCTCTGCATTTCGACACTGTTACCTTCTTCATTTCAGTTGATGGTTTCTTATATTCTTAGTGTCTTACAGCGGGGCTGGGTGATATGGGCAAAAACTACAAGCTTGACTGGGGACAACTGGCCATTTTGATTGATGTTTTTAATGCAGGAATCATGATGGAGCATCTTAATGTTGAATAATACCTACAACTCCTGCAAGACCGTCATGTACAGTATCCTGTGTGCATGTGCAAAAAATACAGGTCATCCCATATAACCCCGGACTTGAGTATCAGATGCTTCAACTAAACATTGTTAACATTTTTCAAGTTGTGCAAAACCCCCAAATTCTAATGAATGACATGAATTTGACATGTTGCTGAGCTCTACCCTGAAGTATTTTAATAATACTGTGCAGCCGGAGGGATGCTGTTCGTTGACAACACTCAATCTGTGTTCTGTGGCTGCGTTTAATCCAGGAGTGAAAGCTTCAAAAGCAAATTAAATTATTAGCTGCACAGCTTTGTGGCCAAGTGACCTGTAGAGCCACAAAATAAATAAGCAAATAATGATATGACAGCGAGCCTCAAACAGCAAATGCGAGTGGAGATGCTTTAAGTAGCAAACAAGGTCATTCGTCTTTTAGGAAAATCACAGCTCGAAACTGCTGCTGTTCGCTGAAATATGAAATATTTTGTTAATTCTCCTAAAGACCTTCCTGCCATCATAAATCCACAGAGACATCCTCCATCTATGGACATTATAAAACAAATACAAGATGCTACATAAAATATGAGGACTGTAACACTTGTGTATGCGGGGTGGTACAGGAAAATAAGGGCCTGGACCCAAATGCAGGCCACCATGCGGGCATGAAGACAACAGAAGCAAGCTTTAACGACATAAAGCTGACAATAAAACAGGCAGGCAACCAAAACAGAGACAGCAGGCCGAGGAAAATCCAACAAACGCAGGACAAGGGACCAGACACAGGCATGATAACTGAAAGAGAGAAAACACACCCATTAAATAGACGAGGAACTAATCAACTAATGAAACACAAAAATGTAATTTCAGTAAAGGTCAGACCAGAAAAAGTGGACATTGCTAAGTGATAGTCACTGTCAGCAGCTGACGTAGTAAATGGGGCTGCTGGTCATCAAATGTTTCCTCATCAAATGGACTACACAATCAAGGCTGACTTTAACTCCCAGACCCAGCTTTAATGTCTGATCAGAGACGAAGCAAGCCACCAGATTCTCTTCCAGCCACACAACACAAAGGGAATATTTTCATAGCGCCTCCCCACAACAGAGCGACTGCAGCTCCCCACAGCTCTGTCCCTCAGATCCCTCTGACCCAAGCAGCTGACCCCGGCCACGGCGGCCATGTAGGCGAAGGGTTTATTGACTTCACAGGGGAGGGCAGACAGAGCAAGGAGCTCTGCTGTGGCATTGCACCATTTGATGATCCACCGGCCTCGCACTTTGTCTTCGGGTCTGCAGGCTGGATGATGAGGAAGCAGCACCGGAGACTTCCAAAATTGGATACTATTGTCCCTCCACAAATGCCACTTCACTATTGTCCAGTGCCCTGCTTCGACATGACATGGCTGAATTGAGCATTTAGCTGATTTCCATCAGTGCTCCTTATCTGGCTTCTATTCTTAACTACAGATTAACTACATGCCAATCGTGATCATGCTGATTGACATGTATTCAGCCACTTCTACATTCTGAGGAGAGGTCTATGAAGCTGTCATTATCACGTCTCTGTCAAGACTGCCTTTGAATTCACATCTTTTCCACACAGCCTCGCCGAAAATATGGAAATCTGAATTCTTACTGTATAGTAGTAACACTGACAGTATCATTACAGTGGTTGTGGAGGGACAGCCATTGTTTTGCTCAATATATTACAGTATTTTTGATTGGATGACAGTTTTACTATGATTCACCATTACATTATTGACTGAAATAATCTGTTCAATACTGCCAACATAGAGGGAAAACCAGAGAATTTAGAGATTTTAAACCTCAGCTGGAAACAATAATGCCTGAGAATCAGCACAATTGTATGTAGTACATGAGACTGATCCAGCGACAAAACCCACTAAAGCTGACAAACAACTGATGCATCCTCACAAGTGAAACTCCTCCGGCAACTGGAGGTCCATCATCAGGCTCCTCCGTCTGTTGCTACAGCAACCACTCAGTCAGGGCATGCTCATACATCGGTTTGCTCTTCCTCAATTCTCACCTCTCCAAACTCAATGTGCCAAAGAGGACATCTGTGAAATTGATCTGGAGGTATTTCTGAACGTGAGGTTCACAGCGCAGTGCAGGTGCCCAGACGTGTGAAGTTGCAGCCCGGCGGCTGCTGGTCCTTCCGCTGGCTGACGCACAACTGCTAACGGGCAGGTTCCAGACATCCTTCAATGAACTAACATCAGCTTAGGAAGCCACTTCGTGCTGTGGACACTTGTGAACAAGGACGTGTGCAATTTGTCTCTTCACTGCACCTCCTTAATGCTATATCTTTATTGCAAGTACTTAAAGTATGCAATTTTGCATTTTTCTGCATTTGCTTGAAGGAAATTTCTCCTGTCTCGCCGGTTTATGATGTCCACTCAACTTAATTAAGTGCATTACTCACCTGCCTGCATATAAAAGATTACCAAGCCCTCAGGACTGGGATTAAGTACCGCTGATCTGGAGCAGCACTGATCAACCATGAGGTATTATGGCCTGAGTTGTGTGTCTGTGCTTCTAACACACGACTTCTGATGAGAACACCTTCAGTGAAAGAAGCAAACCGCTCATTGAAATCAGCCGCTTTAGGTGGCAATGGAAAGCTTCACATTCTCGGCTCATGACTGCACGCTGTGAAAGCCTCTCAAGCAAGGTGAGCTGTACTCTTGTAAGAGAGGCTGTGTAACCCAAAGTACGAGCAAACAAACGAGACTTTGTGCTCATGAGATGCCATTATTGTGTTGAATTTCAACTCGAGTTTTGCGTAATATTAGTAGAATTAAATAATGTAGTTTCTCAGATGTGTGTGGCATTTATCTGTGTACACTTGCGAAGGCTACAGGGATAATAAACAGACAAGCTTTACTTTCACTGGCACATCTGAAGCGACAAACAGCGGGTGTTGGGAAATGGGAGTTAATAAGTTCATTTCAGGTACAAGGTTGGAAATAACTCTGATAAACTTAATTGAAGCAATTTCCAACTTTTGGTGGAATCTATAAGCGTGGAAGGAAAAAATAATTACATTGCTCTTTGAACGGGGGCGACATCCCAATTAAAATAAAACAGGCTGACATAAAATTCAAATTATGCATGTTTAGCAAAAAGCAATTCATAATCAGACCACTATATCTTTAATTGCCTGTCAAATAGGTAAGAGGCGACCTGCGTAATTTGTCATGGAAATTATGCGCTCCCTCTTTCTGGTGTGCCGAGCAGATGCCAATTACAGCAACAGCCTCTGCACTATTTGTTTTCTAGCAGTCATGGAGAGGAAACGGGCCTGGGCTGCTGCCAATCAAATGCACTAAAAGGGTTATGAGGGACCATATTAATTAATAGCCAGTAAATACTTGGAAAGCTGGTTAAAAGGTGACTCCTAATACCCCAAGCATTTCCCCACTCTCAGTGCATTCACCTGTCAGTCTCCTCATCCCCCCCGGGCTTCAATAATTACACTTTTTATTCTAGTGTACATGCTGAATTGCTTAATTGATAAGTGATTTGAGTCTTTGTAGCACCCACCCCCGTCACCTCTTCCGTTGCTCTGCTTGTGGAGGGAAAAAGCCAAAGTAGGACAGTTTAGAAACAGGCATGCAGGGTGACTCATCACTTGAAGCAAGCGGAGCACCACCACCGGGCATAACATTCACAGTGGAGTCAAAACTGATCATGGAGTATGACCACGGCAGGTTGGCTTTTGCACGGATCGTTGTCCCTGAGAGAGCCGACTTGATCCTCCCTGCTGTTTAATATTTGACTGCGTCCACTCATTCTATGAATATCAATCCACCCCGTGTCTGCATCATTTTTTAAACCAGTTCCACCTTCATAAATACCTTTCAAAAATTAAGGGAAATAAAATAAAATAAAATAAAATAAAATAAAATAAAATAAAATAGAGAAGGTTTTACCTTTTATTGCCAGATAGAATACATTTGTCCATGTCATTTATGACCTCTGGAATTTAATTCTGCAACCACAGCAAGAGTTAAAGATTTAGTGTTCAATTTTTTGCCATTTTGTGTTCGCAGTGACAATTTTATGCCTTGTTCCCTTCTGTCCTTGTAGTGGTCGAATCAGATATTCTCAAAGTTTTGATGATTCAGCAAAACAAAATCTCAGAGGCAGTGGTCATTACACTCATGGCCAGCTTCTGGCTTGGAAACATGGAAATTAGGAATATGAGTACAGTGAGGCATAGGGAAGCCATCATTTCACTGTTCATGTCTTATCAGAGGTACGATAATTAGAAGTGTCCAACTTGTAAATACTGTGCACGCCAACTTCCGAGTCTTAATTACAACAAGGAAACGGTACGCCTGGCCTGAGGCTTCAGAATTCCGGCGCCTGGGAATCAAGCAGATATAGATGCCTCACATCAGCATGCCATCTTCACTATCCATCCTGTATGTCGTTAATGCGACATACTGTCATAGAGGAACGGTGATATTTAACAATCCCTGCAAAACACTTTTCACAAACTACTGGACTCTAATGGGACACAAATTCTGGTTTCAAGCAGGTGCGCTACACACTAACACACCTTTTACTGTGGCTGATCATTTCAAACATAGATGTGTTGTCCTCTTTCTCACCGTCTCAACATTTCTTCGCCATATTTCAGGTTAGTAATGAGTCAAAAAATGATGTTTTTTTTTAGCAAATGCAGAGTGGGAATTTGAGTCGAAGGAAGCAAGCAGACGAGAACCTTCGATCACTAGTTATGACAAAATTTCACATGAATGTCTAATAGGATGAAATAATGACATTTGATGACATTTTATATCTAAAGGGTCAAAGGTCAACTTTACTGTGACATCCTAAAGTTCTGCAGAAAAGGGCAGATTGTGACCATATTTCACATTCAGTCCGACACTGAACTGGTGACACTGATCTTGGGTGTCCACCTTGAAACTGGTTACTGTATTGATCTTCTGTTCAACTTGCTTGAAGATGAGTGTGTGTCTTTCATTAAAATCAGTCGTCACTACATATATCACAGGAGAGTGGACGGGCACGGCTGCAACTGCAACTTCACTGTTAGGCAGAGGCATACAACTGCGAGGTGGTGATTCTAGTTTTTTATTCTTTTTCATCATTAAACTGATGGTAAACAACCTGTTGACTGTTTGACGTTGTTTGTCAGTCCAATTTTGTGGAGATGCTTTTTTATATGGTAAAACTGTGCGCAAGTCCTGCCGGTACCACTGACAGTATCTGTGCATCAATGCATTTACTGTGCAAATACAGCCAGAATTCATATGGAGGGTGGAGAGTTATGCATACTGATGAGGAGAAAAAATGTGTTTGCTTTGGGTTTTATTTCTACGCTCCTCTTACACATTTAAGATACGCAAACGGCTACAGAGACGGTAGAGTGAGCTACAATAAACAGAGTTGAATTGGAAAAAGGTTAATGCATATACAGCTATCGAGGTATGTGAATAAATAATGGCAAACCACATTTCCCCAGCGTACAAAAGAGCTTTCATTGTACTGGAAGATTCCTTTTTTGCTGCTCAGCTTGGCAGTTAACTATCTTGCCCAATGACCAACTGTGCTTTTGTGGCTCTACACATTGAGGTTTAACAGCCAAGAGAATATTACTGCCTCCTATGAAACTCTGCCTCGGAGAAATGTGTGTGCACTGAGCAGCCGTAGCAGCAGCAGTTTATATAGTGTAAGAGCACTGGGGCATTTATTGCATACTGTCACATACTGGTGCCCACAGGTATAAAGGTAGGTATAATCTGATGCTCCTTACAGCCCCTCTTTCCACTCCTCCCCACACTCTAACACTGTGCAGTAAATGAGATTCAAGCTTGTGCTATGACACACACATTGCGTGTCTTAGCCTGCACTGCTTCTCCTCTGTCTGTAAAACTCAATTAAGCCCACCGAACGCATTATATTCCTGAGAACTATATTTCCCCGCTTGTACTGTTTTCCTGAGCCTTTGGAAGATGTATTTTTCTCTCCATTATTTCATTCAGATGTAATTAAAAGAGCAAACATTCAATGTCCTCTTCATGGCGGCACTTAGGAAACATTTATATTTTAATTACTATTAAAACTAAAAGCAAACTTGTTAGACTTTTTTTGGTAATTACAGGACATTTAAGAGATATCGTTTAAAACACACAGTTTTCAGTTGGGATACCTAAGCTGATTTATTATAAATCATATTTAAATGCATTGTAACTATAATTGGAATCCCCAGCCCAGACACAGGAAAAAATATTAACATCAACAAAGCCTGTTAGTATTATTATCTCCATTCCAAGCTTAATATCACCCATATGCCACATGCTGAACACAGTATGCCAGACACACCTTCCATCTGCTGACAGAGATTTTAATTTAAATGAATTTGAATTAAATATATGAAAACAAACACTGATGCCGATCGCAGCCCATGGAACATTTGGTTGCATCAGAGGGAAAATGCCTCAGCTCGTGCTGACCCGTGAGGGGGACATAATGACCGCGAAGGATCCCTAATTTTAACCTAAATATAAACTCTGCCAAGTTGCACTGTCGGGATGAACAATTAGTTTGTCCAATTTAGCGGATACCACATATGACGTAAGTGCAACAACAGTTGTTAAAATGCACTAAATGGGCAACAAATCATAATTACTCACCACTCCTCAACACCCTTTTAAGTGAGATGTTTTATTTTCTGTGTGGCTTAAGAGCATTAAAATGGCTTCTCATAAAATAAACACTGGCTAAAAAGCACAAGACAGTTGTGACACCTAGATATCCTTGTAAGTATTGACCTAAAACTTGGTAAATTTCTAAGTCCACCCCCCAGCCCCCCACTCCGATGCATTACTACTTGGAGGGATCATCCCACAGCACATACTGTAGAGCAAATGCACTTAAAAAAAGGGGGGACTATTGAACTATAGCTCAGACAGCTAAACCCAACCAAGTACAGCTGGCTTTTCTTCCCCTTCCATATGTTAAGCCCCTTCTCTTTAATAGAATGTCTTTAATCCAGAGGCATGTTGTGCAAAGCAGTATGAAAAATCATGTTTAGGAGATTAGCAGTGGAATCCTCGTTCTTCTCGCCAAAGCTTATCACTTGAGGGGCTTTTTGATGCAAACTGCGGGGCAGCGCTGACTCAAATGTCTGTGTGCATTCGCAAGTGTGTGTGTGTGTGTGTGTGTGTCTGCAGGGACCTACAACTGGTGCATTACTCAGCAGTTCTGGCTTGGGCTGTATACAGTTCAGAGAGATCCCTCCTTTGGATTTTCCTCTTTTGCACGTTATCAAATCTCTCCTTCAGCTCCCCTCCTCTTTCACTTTTGCTGTCTCTCATAGCACAAACTATTACCTCTGCAGGAGAACCTGCAGCATTTTCCCCTATCTTGGAAACCACTGCTCATGAAATAAAGACGGTGGTGACTGCTAAAGTCACAATATGACTTAGCATTCGTGAAGTATTTCAAATCTTATCAAAGCTTAACTGATCTCATAACAGCACCAGAAGAATACATAATGATCCAAGAATCTTAGCCCTACAGAAAACGCTTCCCATCTGGCCTTCCATTCAGTCTGAAGTCTCAAGTGTGCTGCAGTGCAACGAGACTCATGCAAACAGCAGTGTAATTAATGTAGTTATCTTGAGAGGCATGTTTAATTGATCAGAGACCTTCGTTTCTGAGACACACATGCTATGAATAGCAACGCAGGCCGGGAAGGCATTAAGGGAGAGCGACTGATTGAGAAAGAGGCGGGAGATATTGTTCTCTCCAAAATCTCTGGAACAGTCCCAACTTTTAATTGTTTCGCTACGTTCAATTGGAAATTAAACATTCACACTTTGACTCTTTTCAGACACGACTGTGATTGTATCAAACGAAATCAGCAGGCAATTCAGTTTCAACACCAAGTCGCACCCCGTGCTGGCGGTTGATTTGTGTTCCTCCTGTTACTTCTTTAAATAATTCAGTCAATTTGGCTTTTTATCAGCACAGTCTTGGGAAATTTGAATATATGCATCAGTGATTTTTCTGAAAATCTCACTTGTTTTTCTTGTATTGCTGCATAATTTGCACACACTGCCTACTTTTGGGACACATCTGCAGTCTTGGCCTTTGAGGAGCTGCCATTGTGTTCGACGTCAACGTTTGCTCCTGAACTTCCCCAATGCTTACTACAAATCTCACACAGCTTTGCACATATACACACTCCTTTCTTTAAATGAACCCCTTCCATTGCTAGAATGAGTCACAATATATTTGCAAGGCTGTTAATATACTTCAGGGATCTGTTCATTTGTTGACCAATCAAGGCCAAAGTTCTAACGCAGCCTGACAGACCTCAATTAACTAACATTGCATTGCAAAGGCACTGTGTTCATTATTTGAACTTCACTTGTGCTAAGAACAGAAAAAAAGTTTTTCAGTCCATTCACAGAGATTTCGACACATCATATTGTGTCCTCAAAAAGAGCACTGCACATGCAATTAGCCTCAAGCAAATTGGATCGAGACTTATCCAACAACGCTGGCAGTGCATGAGGAAAACAGGTGCATAGGCCAGTCATTTGTTTTAATAGCTGCATTGATACTGTGGTAAGTTTAAACACTGAACTGTGTTTTCATGGGCCCCTTGAAGGCTAGTTGTTACCTGAGAGTTAATGACTAAAGTTAATTGAAATAGCTGAAGGGACTTTGCTTGCGCCAGTTAAAAGCAGAATCCGGAGAAGGAAAGCTTGATTCCTTGATCAAAGATTTTATACCTCAACTTTGAAGCCACTCAACAGCAATCAAGAAAAGGCCAGAAGATCCCAAAACTTTACGGGGTCGACATAAGCAGAAGCTAAACGCCGCAAGGCCAGTGCTGAAGCTGAATGCTGGCTATCTGCTGCCCTGTAACTCCAGAGGCTGCTCAGATAAAGAGGCCAAGCTGAGAGCTCAGGTGACAGGGTCAGGTGATGTATGAAGCAGGAAACTCTTAGGTGGTGGGTAGTGGGCAGGTGAGGAATGAATCAGGATGACTGGCAATGAAGTTAATCACAGGAATTGGGCTGTGCAGAAAAGAGAAGAAAGTTACTGCAGTAAGTAATTGGAGTGGATGATAGCGAAGAAATCGCTATCCCAAATAATGAAAGTAAGCTGACAATTACTGCGGGTGTAGGACTTTTTCTTCAGTCTGAAGGGACTGAGGTATCTGAGGATTTAATGCTAACGCCTAATTTAGTTCCTCAGTGTCAAACCTTTAAACGTCCGAGAGCTGCAGCAGTTCCAAAGGAAAGCACCACAGCGACTGCTCTGAGGCCACTCTGGCATTCTCAAGCCTTGAAACAACAACATATGTCATTCTTGCTACCTTGCCTTGACGAGCACTATGGCTGGAGATATTAGGTGACACACTCAGGCTGTATTGATCAACCTTCACTTGTTGCTTGGTTGCATAGCTGAACCCAGCCACGGAGTTTCACAGGTTTGCAGCAATGTTTTCAATTTAATCGCACATTTTTTGATGGATGTGTTTTGCAGAACTGACAAATGGATGCAAACGTGACAGATGAGGCGGAGGGCGTGTATGTTTTTGGTCCGGCAGAACCACTACACCAGTTGACTTTATTGCTTGGTTTTTCTAATCTCCACGCACTGTATGTGATTCCCATTCACACTAATGTAACGGAGAGATGAATATAATTGATTCTCACAATTTGCTGGATGTCAACACCGAAACCAGCACCAGCTAAATGCAGTAATATTGTGTTCGACTTTTACATGCAAATGTCAGCATCTAAGTCTTAAATCCTGTGGTCTTTGTAATTTAATTTAAAATGGCAAACATTAGCGATTAAATAGTTTAAACCCACCCGTATATTTACAGTATTCATAACAATCCTAATAAAATACAGCTGGTTCGTTTGAATTAAAGCAAAGACATCTGAGGATTACAACACAAAACAGACAGACACCTTCTTAATTGCTACCCTGTGTCCTTTGGGTGTACTGCTCTATTTATTGTTAATTTGGAAAACATTATATATTTTAAATCAGCCCATTTCATTTCATGCCTGGAAGGACACAACATAAAGATTACAAATTTAAATTTGCAAATGAATTGAGATCTGAGTTTGCATATTTGTTCGTACTGGTAATCTGTATTATTCGCTTTCAGGAGGTTTATGTTGGCAAATTTTAAAAAAGTGACTTAGCCGAAAAGCTTCGCTTCACCGACTTCGTCTTTACATCTGTTTGTAGCCACGCAGTGCACAGTTTTCAATGCTGCAAATCTGTGTCCTCAAAGATTTTAAAGAACAGTCTTTGATGAAATCGGATGATGGAGCAATCATGTGACTTCCATAAGAATGAAAGCCAATCACCTAACAGGGATCCATCTAAATGAAACTAATTTCTATTGGTCACACTGGATGTCAATCAATAGGATGTGTATCGCCATGTTTTGCTCTACCGGGAGGTAGTGCAGCAGTGTGGTTTGAGACTCTTTCTAGTGAGATATAAATAATACACTGATGATTCTCCCTATTGTGCTTGCCCAAGGTGACAGCATAACAGGTAGCTGGGTAACTATTGCCGCTAGCAATTAGCAAGCTACGTATCACAGCAACGGTAATGAAAAACCATGAAGGTAATAGGTTAAACTCAAATGGACTGTTCAGTAACGATGGGTACATTAAGAGCCAGCAGGCGAAATGTAATATTATTTAACTGTCAAAGATGCTACAGTGACGTTAGATTGGCAATTTATTACAGCAGTTTCTGTGAGCTCAAATTGAGCTTTGAGCCCATAATTTTGACATCATAACACGAGCCAGTGTGGAGACAGGAAGCTTTTCAACAAGCATTTCCATATTTAGCTAATGTATGGCTGTGTGGAATAGCTTCATTTGTGTTGAAACCAAAATCACAGCTGCACTGTTTAGCCTGCATACACCAGTTTGATTCACAAAGCTGGACTCTCTTCAGTCCAAATGGAAGCGTTGGGGGGTGTTTGACACATATATCTGATGTTGTCTTCCTGATCACAAATGTGTCACCAGCAACGTGGGAGTGGATGTAATCTACAGCCTTAAAGATGTTAAGAATGCCCCGTGCTGTCTGTCACATGAGGCCCTTCATGGGTGGACTGATTATTTTCAATACTGTTCAGTATATTAGTAAAATATATTTGCAGTTGATTGTCTTGCATATATGTTCAATACAGATGTTTTGTCTAATATACTGATATGAAATCTGTAATGAAATCTGGCCTTGATTATGTTCACGATGTGAAATAATAAAGCTGCCCTAAAACAGCTTGTCTGAAAGGAAGCCAGACAGAAGAATATATTACCATCTCAAAGTCATCGTGTAGAAACTGCTCTCATTGCACTGCTGAGGGAGACGCAGTGAGCTGCAGCGACCTACTGTCCACAAAAGTATCCTCAGTGTTACCAAGGCAACTGTGCCAACTTTTCAAATGGGCCAAGTTACATGTCGCTGCCTCCAAGGTGACGTGAGCGCGGATTGTACAAGGCCTTTTGTTTGTGGATACAGAACATTTGCCCATGTTGGGCCTGCAGGAACAAGCATATAGACAACAGCTTTGAGGAAACGGATAAAACTTGCAAGTAAAACACTGTCTTCTTTTGGAAACTGGAAGCATTTGTCTCCTCTCCCAGCTGTGGCTGTTGAGCACACTTGACACGGCTCGGCTCGCACAGGGTTGAGAAACAGCCCACGGGTGTTTAAAATGCGTCAGTCCCCAGAACTTGCAGAGTGGTGAATGATTCGAGCAAGGCTGGTACAGCATGTGATATGTGGGTACTAGGTTCAGTGTCACATTTAATATCATTCAACAGTTATATGATTGAATGGATGTTTAAAAGCTCAGCAGTAATCCAGGATGGAATGCTTCCTGTCCTGTTTGACTGGCTTGAAATGATGACTGCATCTTGAAATGTGCATTTGCTGTTATTTTTTGGGGTCCTCTCAATCAAACAGGCCAGACAGCCTTTAAACTTCTTACCAAAGCATGTCTCGAGGTTTGACTGGTTCGCTTAATCATGGATTATTGTGGACTACTTTCAGCTGTGTGTTTCCAACACCTGGATCACAGACTGAAGCCTGGCCTGAACATTGCCGGCGGGTCGTAAGTGTCCTCAAAGAAAACGGACACCTCCGCACACCTCACAGTGCGATGGGCGCATCGTAGGAAAGCATAACCTGAATACAAATGAAAAACCTCCAGCACACTTCCTTCTAGTGTTTTTAATGATTTATGGCGTTTCAGGTTGTTCACTGTTCGCTGGGTATATGAGCAAGCACCAGTACCAGACTGAGATGCTGTCTGCAGTGTCCAATCAGAGGACCAAAATCTGAATAATTATATAAGCTGATAGACTATTACAGCCTATTTTGCAGGAATACTGGAATCTGGTGCAGCCTGTGCTATATTTGCCGACTCTCTTATCAGTCTTTGTCCTGTTCCCAACAACAATACACAGATTTTTAATTGAAGTAGACCATCAGCACAGAATGTAACGAGTTCGTCATTACCCCCTTTCAGCATTCAGCAGTCAGCCATGTTTTCTAGAAATTAAGTTCATGTAATGTTCATTTGTTTCCCCAATTATGAAGTGGTCACAGATGCTTTTGCTGCCTGAAATATGTTTTATTGTATTTTTTACTTGATTTTATGCATTCTGTGTACGCAGTGGGCTATATTTTACTATCCTTTAATCTTATCTTACTATTATCATCAAGTGGGTTTGATATACATTTTTGGACAACCAGATGCCTGAGTTTGAACATATAACGGGAGGAGGTACAGAGAAGTTAACAGAAACAGAAAAAGTCAAATAAACAGAGTGAAATATTTGAAGTTGTACAGGACCAACTGCACACTGACCAGAGAGGACTTTCACTCTGTTGTGCAGTGACATGCCGTAAGCCTAAACATGCATCAAAGCTATGCCGGGTCTATTTGAAGTCTTCAGGAAGAGCTGACTGGCAGGGATTTCCTTCTGCAGTCAGCAGACCTCAACTCCACTGAGCATCTATTTGAAGAGGGGGAAAAAAAAGGGAAAACAGACTTTTTTGGGGGGATATTTTAAAACACTGGAGAAGCTCAATCCAGCCAAAGGTTGCACAATCACTAGAACACCTCACTAACAAGAAGCTAGTGCCCCATTCACAAGGTATTTCAGCTGTGCTCTGTAAGCTGGCCACACCTAATTTTATTCAGCTCACTTAATTTGGTCTTTGTAAGGACACAGCCGAGCTGATGCTAAATTAAATTAAAAATTCTAATCATCTTTAATACAATGCTTTGCCCCGAATTGTTACTAATGGCACCCACTGCCATCCTGAAATAATTGCTCACAATGATCTTTACACTGTTCCAAACTTCTGGTTTCACTTCCCACACGATCAATGTGGATTCATACAAGTGGAAGGGGTTTCTGCAGCCTCCAGTGCTGACCTTTGCTGCTAAATCACTGTGCTAATCCCAATTTGACTTGTTTATGTTTTTTTTAAAGTCAGCAGAATTCAAGTGAAAAGCAGAATGCAAACCCCCTTCCCAGTGGCCTCAGCATTTCGGGCTTGGTGACAGTGATACGTTGTGATAAGTTAATTAATATGGCAGTGTCTTGATAATGCGTCTGCTGTTCAGGATAACAGTGGAATCGTAATAGCCTTGAGCCCCCCCTGTAATGCTGACATTTGGCAGGAACCAATGAACATCCCCGTCTTATAAATGTCCATTTTAAGTTGTTTCCTTTTCCGGGACAGACCCAGAGATGGTGTTGGGGTTGGAAAAAACAAGTTTCTGCAAGGGATTTATGGTGTAAGTGGTCAAGCCATGTCCCAAAAACAAGTAAACGCCAGCTGTTGCATCAGTTGCATCAGCCGCATTTGTGACTTTTCAGTCTATTTTTACAGCTACAATACAAAAAGAACAGCATGGCCTTCAGAAAACTAAAAAAAACAAAACAAAAAAACAGCCGGTTTGTGTTTTTTATCCATATTTTTAGGGTCTGTGTGATCTGCGGCGCCACAAGAAAACACTACAGATCTCAAGGCAGCCAATTAGAGCCTTGGTTCGTGGCTGCCACGGCTGCAATTGTCTGATGACCACTGAGTCCAGCAAGTGCTCATTAAAAATGAGTTTGGTGAAACACATTGTGGATTCAGTTGTTGAGATCTTACTCACTGTCAGAATCATTTCAGACCTAATGCGCTTGCAGTGCTATCATTAGCCCGTATTTAAAGGAGCTTAACTGATTTATTTATTAATTTACAGTATTTACTGCCTTGTTTTGTTCTCAGCTGAAGTACCATTCTTGGCCTTGATGCTAAAACAGAGACGCTAAAACAGAGACGCAGGATTTATAATGAAGTCCGCTTATGATGAGACTTTTTCACTTCCAATTCACTTTCTTAGAAAACTGGATTTAGTATTTGAACTGCTCTTTCAATTTATATTCAGAAGTGTCTGAGTAGAAAGCATATTGACCCTGACTTGTCTCGAATCTTCTGTTCTGCAGATTTGCCACCTGGTCGGTTTGACTCCCCGTGTTTCCCCACTGAGAAGATAATACACCAAATTCAGTGATATTTCCAACTCCACCTTCTCTTTTGTCTGATTATATTCCACTGCTCGGCTTTTTTGTCTCTTTTTATCAAGCCAATGCTGCCAAACGAGCGGTGATTTCCTCCTCTGTTCTATCTTCCACATCACGTTGTGTCAGTTTAGTATGCTAGATTGTGTGGCTTTATGCTATTTTACCACGTATATATCCAACCTTACAGTTTGGTTCGTCATTATTATTATTATTACCAGCTGCAGCTCTATCAAATATATTTGTGTCCTGAGACTGGCTAAGCCTGCATCTAGTCAAGCCAGTATGACATGTATGTATGATAAAATACTGTGAGTCCTTGCAGAGTTTATAATACCTGGATTAGACCATCATTAGCCAAGGCACAATGCTCCTAGCTCTAATATGGGATATGGTGCAAATACTGAACACACGTGCCCATCATTTGCATTCATTTCAAGGCAGGAAAACAAATCTCCTGAACCAATATCATGCCTGTCGCGGGATGAACACACTTAAATTCAGCAAACAGTAAAGACTCGAGAGTTTAAAGCGCAAGAAAACTTCAGTTAACAATAGTTATCGACAGCGACGGCTAAATGGTGTCAGCAAGTTACCAAATTTAGAAGATGCGTGCTGACAGAGTTTGTCTGGCATGTTACTGCTGAACTGTTGAACTCAACACTTCTTGCATGAAAGTGGTGTAAATATAATTTAAAAGCTGTGAGAAATAGCAGTCACTGTGGGTGAGTGGAGCTTCCTTTTGGTTGATAAAGCCATTTTTGTCAACTTTATAGATTCCCACAGGTAACCAAGGAGCGCCTAGCTGCACACCACCAGATTAAGAACTGGTGCTGGCATGGGTGCACCAAAGCTCACCCTGTTTCTGTCTTTAGCATCTATATGGTGACTTGAACCTCATTAAAAACTTATTAAAACTACTTGGTGAAATGTGCACAGTATTAACCATGAGACCAGCTACAGTCTTACTCTATTTCTGTCTTTGTCTTCTGTTTTAGTGATTTTGTGGTCCGAGCACTGCTAAAACGCAGGAGACCTACATTCAGCACTGTGCCTGAATGCACCCTGTGAAGACAGACAGAGCACTGAAGCTGCTGCTGCTCTGCTAACATCCTGCTCACGCCACGTCTCCCGAGGTGTGGTGGTTTGGGAACATGGTGATTAGGTGGTTAAGTGGTCATGTACACGCTCTCTTGTCCTAAAATGTTTCAACTTGAGAGAAAAATCCACCCAAACTGTGTGACTGTACTTCATGGACACAAATGGGGAAAAAAAAAAAAAAAGAAAACAGCAAAGTCTGGAGGAAACCAGCAAATAGCCGGACTCCTTCAAATTTGAGCTGCAGCACACACAGTTGTTGGCGCATGTTGTAAGCTGGCTAAGGTCTTCACCGTCACACCCTGGTTAAAAACACTGGGAGAACAGAGAGAAATACAACTCTGTTGGGTGGTATCAAATAATCAGACAGTGCAAATACAAATAGACCACATCACAATGCAACAAAGACAATAATACAAATGATAGAATACACTCATCTGATACTATTATGCTCTCCATACAAAAGAGATTCCCATTGTTATTTATGATGGACAAACGCACAAAGGTGGATTTTAACAATGGCTGTGAGCTTTACTAATGCAGCTGTTGTTCACCATGCGACATGATCCAGCGCAAATGAAGGCCGTCCAGATTTGAATGCCTTCAAGCACTGTCCCAACGCAAAGTTGCGGATGTGCCGCCGCGCTGTGTGAGTGAGATAGTGTCAGCCAGACATCCTCAGTCCATCTGTGGTAACTCATTATGTCAGCATCAGCAGCTAATTAGAAAGGGAAAAACTGTGGAAATGCCAGATGCTGAGTGCCCAGATCAATCAGCCAGGAATATAAAAGTAAGCTGCTGCAAGAGAGTGTCAGGGTAAGGGTTGGTTTATTCTCTTCAGAACCCATGCGTCCACGTGGATGCATTCTGAGCTGGAAATTGTGAGTCTGTGTGTGCGTGATAATAGAATCAAAACACAGGCTCAGAAATTGAGAGCTTTCCATATTTCCAGCTGTTTTTCCCCCCTTTTTGATCAATTGTGCAGAACAGAGCGACAAGTAAGATTGCTTTTACTTTTTTCTTTTTTTTTTTTTCTCTCGCCTAGCTACTATTATCCGCGTGGAATCAGCACTGAAAGTTTCCCCCATTAATCATTACAGCAACCAAGTCGCTCTTGCTTTCTCCTGCACATATGAGTCGCACAACCCACACGTACACACTCTAAAAAGGCCCAGGAACAAAGGAAATCCTACCTGGAAATAATGTGAGGGCATATAGCACTCAGACAGGCTCTGAGACAAATAAAATAAATAAATACACACATACACAAGCTCCCCATTGCGCCATTGAATTCCTATCCTGATCTCAGTGGGGTCAGTGCGGCTGACAAGCTTATCCAGAGGTGTGTGGGTGGTGCAGAGGAGAGCGAAGCAAGGGACTGAAGCATGGTAACAAACCAGCCATCGGGCAGACACAGAAACAAAGTGGAGTCCTGTGCCGGAGACGTGAGGTTGTTCAAATTATAGATGTTGTCAATTAAACCACAAGGCGGAGGTTGCAGCATCAGTTCTCTCTCACTTGAGAATTTTTTATTCTTGCAAGCAGTTAAGGTTTTGCAAGTAAACCTTCAAGTTAAAAGCTTCAAAAGGGGAAAAGAAAGCCCTCTTACACCTGGATACTGCAGGTGTATTTGTACTGTAATGTTACTGTCTGCTCTAATAACTGATGACGGCAAAGAAAATAACAAGACGGGCTCTATTCTAAAGCTCTGTCATGTTACTAATGCGGACAGTTTTGTTGCTCAAGGAAACATGAAGTACTTACAACAAAGGGAAGCTCAAGAAAATGGTTGGGACAGCTTGTTCTGGCCAGTGTACCGTGTATTCACATACACGGTATACTGTCTAGAGGGTTTGTCTTTCATCTCTCATCCAGTTGTCCTACTTGGAAAACAACAAAGGCGGCTAACATACCGTAGCACCTAATAAATATTGGCTTGGATGCAGAAAAAGCTGTGGGAACACACGCGTTTGTCTGTGTGAAGATATCGCTGCTCTGTGGTCGTGTATCTGTGTTTGGCGCAAAATGTTTTTGGATCCTATTACTGAGGTTCAAACTGCAGAAATAAAACCTGTTATAATCTGGGTACAGGTCAGGTGATATAATGCCACGAGAAAATAGTAAAACAGACATGTTTTTTAATGGTAACTCACACATAAGCACTTGTGTTGTTGTTGTTGTTGTTGAACCAAACACTCCACAGCATAGCTTGCTGCACTGAGGATGACCCCCATCAGTTGTTTACGTCACCTGACGCTCTTTTCCACTTGTGTAAACTGCAGCATCGTATTAGTATATTCATAGCGCTGATGTTTTGTTTAATAGTAAAAGTGGCATCATGTGCGAGACAGAATTATCCCAGAGTGACACTAAAATGAGTCTTATGCTGCATTGTCTTGTGCAGACTGTAATTACAAGCAGCTGAGTGGGAAGAAAACACCAACATCCTAACTGTAATTCCGTGCTTGAGATATCATTCATGTAAAAAAGAAAGTACTTGCAGTACTTGTAGAGAAAGCAGCAAAGTGGCTGCATCTAAATAAAGAGACCAATACTGACACTTGATATTATTATTAACTATTGACAACAACAACTACCTTGTATGCTTATTTTTTTATTTTTTTAATCATACACATGCAACTGAAGCAATAATCTGGGCTTCAATGTCATGTTCAAGGACTTAGATGTATGGATGGGGTCGGGGATCAAACCATCAACCCTGGCCCTACATTCAACCAACTCATTCCACCAAGTGATCTACAGCCAGCTATAGTTGTTCCTGCTCTATTTGCTATTTTTATATTAGTATTTTTGGATTAAAGAACTACACTGCATGAAAGGTGTCACTCGTAGTGAAGAGCACACAGCTATTTTTTTTAAAAAAGCTCAGTAAATCCACTATACGCTACCTGTCCAGCCCAAAACTAGCAACTAGCTAGTTCACATAATGTGTAAATTTTGCTCACATGTACTGTAAACCATTACAGCTCCATAAGTAGTAATCAGTCAATGTTGTGTCTGCGGCTTGTTGTGTTGTCCCTAAAAGCAGGTTAAATAATGTTGGATATGTAAAATAACAGCTGACTTCGGCCTATTTTCCAATTATCTGAATTACAAGGCTAACGTAAAGCTAAAGGGTAACCATCTTGGAGTGTGTGAATGCTGCCAAGTTGGACGTCTGGGGGACAATGGCACCTTAATCCAATCAGCAAAACCTTTTGAGCCACTGTGGCTGCACATTCCTCAAAAGGATGACTGCTGCTGTTCGGCCAGGTGCATCTTTTTTCAATCGGTTTATAGAAAAATGCTTTGAAATCCATTTTTCCATTGCTCCACCTGCATGGGCACTTGTCTCCCTCAGCCCTGAGCGGATCGGTTGTTAAATATTGGCTGCACTTGAAGTGAGCTTCCTTTGTCTCGCCAGACACTTGATGTGATCTTGAAAGTAAATGCATGCTTTTCGTGATGAGACACGTGAAGTGCTACTCATGTTTATGCACAGACAAAAACAAGCACACACTCCTATTCCAACCAGTTTCTTTAAAGCCTACTTCAGTAGACTTCAGGTGTGTAGACGTGTCAGTGGATTTTACAGTGGTTACACAGTGTGGCAGATCTATGTATTTGTGTAGTGACAGTTAATTTACTATTGTTCTGTTGTAAATCCCACTTAGCTGATGATCCATGCACATTAAAACAAACACCACTAATTATTTGCAAATGATATTTGCGCTGGAACAGTAACTAAACACACTAACAAACAGGCAGGAGAGAAAAAAAAAAGTGTAGAAAGTAAATGTTTGCACGCAGCTTTAGAATTCAGTGTGACAACAGGAGAGAAAGTGCCAGATCTGTATGCAAACTTCCAACAAAACAGTTCCATTAATAGCTCTTGTCAGCAGGTTCTATTTGGAGCTCAACTTCCGGACCCCCTGCGAAGGCGTCCGGGGACAAAATTGGACACTCCTCGGTGCAGACCAAACTACTGATGCTAACGTTTTGTGAAGCCGAGGTTGATACGTGCATGCACACACACACATACACTCACCCCTCGCGGGAGGGCACGCTTGAAGGCCCCATCCAATCTGTCAGCGTTGTGCCGGCGTGCTCCCCTCTCCCTCTGTTCCACAACCTGCACGCAAACAGAGGCATTCACTAAATAATCACATTGTAATGTTTTCTTATGTCTCTGTCATGTCACTGGATGTAGGTCAGCGGTCTGATTGTGCATTTTCAGCTGTTTTCATGGCACCCAGTGTCTGAAATTAACTTTTTCCATTCACCAGGAATGGGAACTCCTAGATGATACAAATCCAAAGTCCATGCATACTTTTTTTCTCGCTGAAATAATAAATTGAATGAATAGCAGGTTGTGGTGAGGCAGGAGTTATGAGTACAAGCACTGAGATCACAAACCAGCAGCCAGTGCAGGGTTTCGTCCTTTTCCCAAAGAATTCAAGCTTTGCAAAGCAATTATCAAACTGATTCAAACATGATTTGCTAACTCAGTCAAGTCAGCAGGAAATTTAGTTAGGATGATGAAGGATTTGCCGATCCGATCCTAACCACACTGATCAACTTGTAAACTAACCACAAATAGAGTTTCAGCATGTCCTGCTCATTTACTGCATATGTAACATCAGGTGCTATCAGTGTAAACGATGGGATGGAAAATATCAGAGTTTCTGAAAAGCTGCAAAGGTTCAAGTCAATGTACATAAAAACATGCTGATACATTCAGCTTTTCTGGTTAGATTTTGGATTCAATCAGCCACATAGAACATTGTTTTCTTCCCAACTGCAGCAGCAAAGGGTTCTGAATTTGTTACAGCTCTGCTTCAAAACAGAAGCTGAGATTTGTGAGTGTCATAGTATTTACAGTCACTCGCCATCCCAAACTGAAGGATCGAAAAAGTAACAGGATTTCACAGTGAGTAATTAAGACTGATAACATGCAGATATGCAGTAGTGTACACTGGGGATGTCCTGATCAAGTGTTTTGGCACACACAAGCTACAACCTGAAAATGAGGTAAAATAGAACTTTTACTAAGATAAACACAGAGACCAGCTGCAGACAGCACACAAACCCAGGACAATTCGAAAGAGCACCAACAGCCGATATGATCAGCTGCCGGCAACCTTGACAACACTGTCGGTGTGACTTTAACCAGCCAAAGTGACCATCAATGAGTGCTAAAAATGAGGACCTGCCACTTGAAAGGAGAGATCACAGATTCTTTGTATTTGTTGTATTTCTTCAACCTGGGTGTCCAGTAACAGCCAGTCCATTAATATATGCTCAGATTGAACCAGGACGTCTCAGGACATCATAGTATTCATACTTGTGTAACAGTCCACATCCGTTGAAGCTTATACTGAGGTCAGGTGGCTAAATGAAGTTATATCAATGACAACAGTACATACTTTTATCTTGCAATTACTGGGAACTGCTATCATGTATCTGTACTCTTAATGCCATGTCCAATCACATTCAAAATGTCTGAGTGAGTAGATCAGTGACAATGCTCACACACGCATCGTGTAATGCAGTAAGTGTGTGTGTGATGCAGTGTATTCGTCAAATTGGCTCAGGGGTCGACTGTCTCCAGACTGAGGCAGTCTGACTGCAGGTCAGGAGATGTGACGCCCCTCTCCTGGTGTCTTCTGCAAATGGCATGGTTTCTAATTTCTGCGGCTGCGGGGTGACCTGATAACCTGAGGGTTAATGAGCTTTTCCCTGAATCTCCCCTGAACCACCCATGTTGAGTGTACTTAACCCCGGCCGGGTCCACAGCATCATTTCCTCCAAAAGCTATAGAGAGCATATCATGACCAACCCTTCATTTATCTCTCCCATGTAATTTTTTAAAGTAAATTCAACTTTTTTTTAAGCCTCTCTTGCAGGCTTCTCATTTCACACCAATTCCAAATAATTCCACAGTGAAGAACACGATGAGCTTGTCATCTGGTTGTAATATCTCAGAGTGCTTTCAACTTTTTTCACAGATTATCCTTCATATCAAATCAAAATACCTGGGCAACCACTCAAAACCGCCATCCAACTTTTGTGTACCTACATTTAATGCACGCAGCATTTTCTGGCCCCTCAAATGTCGACATACACCGAAATATGCAGCAAATGTAAATGAATGTGATCTTCGTTAAAGTGGTCACGTCCAACTTGACTGCAAGAACTGGGTAGGTTCCAAAGCTCTCTCTGTGGACAGATCAGAGTCAGAGAGTGGGGGGGTTTGTTGGTGACACGCTATGTTCTATGCCAAAAAACATGCTTCTTCATTAAGACCCTCATTTGTAAAGTTCAGTCAAACTGTGCAGCGTTGGAGAAACAAAGCCTGCGTGTGCTTAATGCATCATCTCCACCTGAAGGGAGCTTTATTGCCCACGCCCTCATACATGACATGCACCTCGATCCATATTAATGATTGCAGCCTGTTGCAGCCATTATTGCCAGATGAATGCAGACATTTATTAACCCTGGGTGTCTGTTGCAGAAACACAAATAAACACATCTATTATTTTAAGTGGTGTCAATACGCCGACCTTTGCTTCTTGTGTTCTGCATGCTTGATTTAGTAATGTTTCCACCACCAGCAGTCCTGCAGGGCCTGCACTTATTACATGTGCTGATGTATGAATACTGATGTAGTTTTGCCTTTGAGATCATTTGATGATGAGTTTGCGTTTGATTAATACACAGTCTGGACTAAAATTTGTTCTCTATCTCCCAGACTTAAGTCTTTGCTCCCACATGCTCTCTCCTATTAGCATACAATATCATTTCCCCTCCATGCTCCTTTTGATATGCCACTTAGTCGACCAAAGGGTTCGTTTCAAAGTGAGCTGAAAAAATTCGGAAAGTGAAGTTGGGTCAAGATTCATTTGCAATCTGTTGCCCAAGGAACCAGTACACTGATGTAAACTCACCCTAAACCCTTTCAAAACTCAAGTCATGACTGTTTTTACTTGGGAAAAGTCGGAAACTATTATTACTCCTCTAATGATTTTTATTTATTTATTTGGTTTGATCTTTCTTTCAAGGAACTCAACTATAAAGCTTTCTCCCTCCCCTCTGGCAGGCGTTACAGATCACTGTACGCCAAAACCAGCCGGTACAAGGACAGTTTCTTTCCCCAGGCTGTCACTCTGTTGAATGGTTGACTTGTACTACCTCATATCATGCAACTTTGCACATTATCAGACCACTACTGCACTACTGCACTGTTAGTACCCCTCACCAGTTATATCTTCTCCACTTAATTCTAGCTTTTTTTAGTTTATTTATTTATCTATTTTATTCTATTTTATTCTATTTTGTAAATTTGTTAATTTGTGTCTTACTGCACATGAGAGTGAGAAAACCGGAGTCAAATTCCTTGTTTTGTTTGCAAACTTGGCCAATAAAGCTGATTCTGATTCTGATTCTGATTCTGATTCTAAATCAGCCTTCTTCATCATCAGCTTGGACTTCTTAACATCTTTATGAATGTGGCCATCAAAGAGCCGCTGGTCTGTGATCTGTGATCAGCAGAGCTAACAAAGCCAACATATTACTTCCAACCAATTATAATCCCTTTTGTAATCATCTCTGTGTTGATCGACCTGCAGCCCGGGCGGCTGTGGCTGCCTCTGTGATGGTGTGACGCCCTGGGAGATTTGATGGATTGGGTGGATGGGAGCTGGTGAGACGCACAGGTTGATTGAAAAAGTGGTCAGTCAGCAACTTGGAGCACTCTAACAATTAGGTAGAGCGTGTGCAGTCTGAGGTGTACAGTATGTGTGTATGTTTGGCTGTGTATGCCTCATGTAGAATGCATCATTGTGTACAGGTGCTTAAGTTGTGTGTTTACAGCGATGTGCTGCCATGAATTCATGCAGCTTTGTGTGTGTGTGCGTGTTGGTGCAGACGCCCGTGGGTGCATTACATTGCAACTTATTTAATAAAGGCTTGATTAATTACAGTGCCATGGCCTGTTTGTCTCTTGAACTTCAGGCCCATAAAAGAACAAGTCAATATGTGCATTTTTATATTAGCTGTAAAAGACAAGTTTTCTTCCCATTAGAATAGCAATAAATACGAACTGAACACACTTAGGATTTGGGTCTCGAGGAAAACAACCCGCAGAGTTAAATGTGAATGGGAATTGCGCTTGTGTTGCTATTTCCATTCCAAATGCGTCCACTGTCAGCTTCAGTGATGACTTTACGATGCAGACAAACAAACAATGCGCTGCCTCAAGGTGAAAGGTTGCATATTGTACATACAAATCCCCCCGTCTTGTGGCAGAGTCTGCATTTCAAGCACAGAAGCCGAGGCTCAAACTGTGCTTTGATAGGAGGTGACTGATGGTGTGCATGTAGGAGCGAACATGGATATGAAAAGGACATTGCGCACAGTCAGTAATCTCATGTGGCTGCACCTGTTTGTACACATAGAATGTGCATGAGAGCTGATACATAGAGCACCCTCATGCTGCTTATGTGGAATCGTATATATATATTAAGGAGCGGCCCAGACAGAGATCAAAAAGCAGGATCAGCAGAGCTGATCTCCTCTTGTCTGTTTCATATTCCGTTTCATCCTCCACCCCCGACCACATTCCTCCCTCCTTCCCGCAGACCTGCTTCTCTTCTGTGATCTGAAAACTGTGGCCATGGGAACTCCCGGGGCTGCTTTGATCACGAGTTTTATTTGTTTTCATGAGCACGATCAATGGGGGAAAATGAGCAGCCAGACTGGACCGGAGCAGACGGGGGTCACGGTTCTGTGAGTGTGACTCATTTCCAGTTTCATCACTTCGGGAAGTAGCAGGCTCTCGCTGCAATAAAGGAAACGATTCATTTTCTAGAGGTCTCTCGGTTAGTGACAGCAGCAAAGTTTGAAAGAATGTGTGGGTACTAAATTACGTCACCTAAAAAAGCAACTTTCTATGTCATCAAAGTGGCCACTGCTCTGATCGAGGCACTTGACACATGATTGAAAGTTGAACTGAAAGAACGGAAGTAAATTCAAGACAACTTAAGAAGACTGACAGAGCTTTTCTTTGCTCAGCGTACGGGACGGACGTGACAGCTGAAGACAAAGTGAATGCTAACCACTTTTGATTATCAAAGACGGAAAGAAACCCATCACCCTTTGCGCTTACTTTTACAGGATCTGATGAGTGTCCTCAGAGAATAAGCTGTTCAACTGAACATGACATGGAAGACTTTTTGATGTTATAGCACATACGGAAACATGAAGGGGTGATTTGATGCATACTACAACTTGTCATCATTTTGCTGGTCCACAATGCATTGTGGGAGAACGGGCTGCCATGCAGAGGACTTCAGGAATGTAGGAGCAGGTCTGATTATCCTCAGCTGTATTTGGATTTTTAAGCAAAATTGGCCAAAATTCCTTCACTCCTCAGCGGCATGATTTTCTTTTTTTCTTACTTTTTACTGTTTCATATAACGGCAAATGTAATATCGTTGGGTTTTGGACTTTTGGTTGAACAAAGACGTCACCCTGTTCACTTGAAATTGTGGTGGGCAATTTTTCACTGTTTCTAATGTTTCAGAACAATAAATGAATTCATCATTTAAATAACTGGATAGCTGATAATGAAAAGAACCTTTAGTTGCAGGCCTGTAATGTGGTTTAATGCAAAATCAGCACCTCATTTGCACTTCACTTTGTATTCGGGGGCATTTCTGAGCCCGTTGCGAGAGGATATTTTACAGTAAACTGCAGTGAATAGTCAAATCCAAGTAAAAATCACTCTAAATAGACACCCTCATTTAAACCAGCATGGTTTTCCTTTCAGTAATAACTTAAAGCAGTGAGTTTAGACAACAATATGTGGTGCACTGTCCAATCCTGGTTGGGGAGTATGTAGTCAAAATGCCCAATGACTGCTGGTACAATGACCAGTCTCTGTGCATTCATTATACATGGTAATTAAAGTCATGTATTTTGCACAGACACTGAAGTGCTTTTTTTTCCTTTTAAATACCAATCAGCAAGAATAAAGTTGTGTTTACAGGCGCTCATTAGTGGGGCCATTTTGTCAAGCAGTTCCAAGTTGTTGTTTCAAGTGAGCTTTTGGTGTCTCTTGAAGTTGGAGGTCATGTCGGGTTGCTCTCTAATTGGGTGTCAAGAGATTCTAAATATTTTCACACCCACACAGCAGACATGTGCGCGCACACACACACACACTCGCACACACACACACACACAGAGCAAATACATCCTGGTTTAATTGGTCAAATAGGCTTCCCTGGCCGGTAGTGCAAAATCATAAACCCATACACATGCACGCGCACACACACACACACACACACACACACACACACACACACACACACACACACACACTGCAGTGATGTACAGTAGAAGCTCCTAATAAGGATTTGTCAGGCCTGTAGATTTGCAGAGCACTGGAGGAAAGCTGCCGTGCCGCTCCAGAGACAGGCCACTGAAGCGCTTCAACTTTGACTGCTGCGGTCGCAGTTGCTCTCCACACTTACAGCCAATTAAAATGCACGGCAAAGTGGGACAGATCAGACAATCAGACGTACTGAGGCGCTTTTCAGCATGTTGTGAAATTTGTGAGACAAGTCTCTCAGTTGTTTCTGTAAAAGCTGCAGAGGTGTAATGGATTATTTATTATCGATGTGCTGCACAGGGAAACGGGCATCACGCCCGGAGTTAGTATTCTGAAAGAAAGGCAAAGATTAAAAAATAGGCCAAAACACCAACTGCTGCCAAGTAAATTCTGACTCCGTGTTCTCCTTGATTTCCACCAATAACAGATGAGTAGATCCAGCATATACTGCTTTGGCCAGAATGTGAGACGACCCTGATCATAAGATGTGCCCCTTCCTCCCCTCTGCAACGTCTGCGTTTGAAGATAAGAAGCACTCTTAATACGAGGTAGGCCGATATACCATATTTAACATCTTTGAAATGTCACATCTAATTAAATGCACCATAAATAATAATAACTTAAAAAAAATCATCAAAAATAGCAATTCTTATAAACAGAATTACCAAGAAGTTATATTCAGTCTCAAAGAAAATACACGCTTTCTGCCAAGCTTTTAAAAGGAGTTTGGGACCACAGGAAGATCTGACTGTATTTCTGAGTTCACTATATTCAAACATGACATTCTGTGACAGTATTCATTGGCCTCTTGGCTAATTCCTTTGGTAAGGAAGCTGCAAACTGTCTCTATTCAATAGGAATTTATTTATTTATGGCAGTAAAAAAAAGAAAGAAAAGAAAAAAGTAAATAAAAATGACTTCCTTCTAGAGGTTTAACAGGTATTGATGGACATTTTCTGGGGTGATTAACTTCAGCTCAGTGCATCCTGGAGTACCGCACTTAACAGGGCGAACCTGGAAAGACTTTGGAGGAGCTCAGTGAATTCAAAAAACATATGTTCACATTATGATTGGACTTAAAAAACATCATCAGTTCCAGGATTACTCTGTCTTGTGTGTATTCAACAAAGAAGCAGTCTAAGTCAGTCTAAGCCTAAGTCTGAGTCTGAGTCTAAGTCTTCATGTTGCCAACTTAATCAGCAGCTTTTATTCATTCAACTTCACATTCTGTTTACCACTCTTATGTGCACTTGAGTTGAGGGTTTTGAAAGGACAGTTTTTAAGCTCAAGTGATGGATGTTAATTCATTGAAAGTCTCACATTTGTGCTGTGGATGTATTCATGTGGGACAAACATCTCATCAGTTATTTTCTTATGGCAGGAGTTTGATGAGCAGGGTCGCTAATGAAGCAGTCTACTTCAAACGGTTTTTGTATTTAGAGTTTTTTTTTTATGCAGTATAGCAGTGATGCTGAAATAAAACTCAGAAAGACTGTTAAAAAAGGCAATAAATCATAATAAGTATCGCAATCGTATTGAATCAGGGATAAGTATATTGTCTCCTTGTACTGCAGCCCATCTGATTGGGCCAGGAGGGTGTCTGTCAGACTGTTTAAGAATGGGCAGAAACTCACTGGCCTAGCATTATTAATGCTGCAAACAACCCATAACATAACACTCTTAAAGTGACATTGTGCCACAAAGACTCCCACAAACTAATTTCCAGTGCAAAAACCAGAGAGCTTATAAAAAGAAATTATGGTCAAAAGTCTCATACTTGGCCCAAACCACATGAGCAAGGGAATGGAAAGGCAGATATAATACAAGCCAAAGTAATAGTTCCTTTTAGTGTATTTCACTATTTCACATTTTAGCACACAGACTTATGTGGGTCCATAAAAAGTCACGCACCAATGGAGAAGGCTGGAGAGACCTGACAGAACTGTAACTTAAACTAACTCCTAAAATAAATGTCACGGTGTATAGATAGAGAAATGGTGAAATCTTTTAGCTTGTAAGAGTACAGTAAGAACCTCAAAACCTGCAATGCATTCTGGTCTTCCTGTGCCATTTACAGCATGTGCAGTTCGTTTCAAGTGTGTCCAGAGGGCTCAGTTTTAGGCGCTCAAAAAGAGAGAGAAAAGATTCTATTCATATTTTCTATGAATTTCTTATTAGCATATGTGATACCTCACTAAATTTTCTGCTGGGCTGACTAGACACAAATCTCATCAGGCGGCGACAGCACGAGGAGGACTCGGTGGATTTAGAGGCCGCTCTCCCTGTGTGAAAACAACAGCACTGTGACGAGGACGGTCCAAAAACAACATGTTCCTCCTGGTCCCATCTGTAACTGCCGTTGTCTGGAGAGTAATTTGGGATGATGCACTCAGCTGTGAGCTCCTATTTTACGTTTGTCGTGGACCTGATGCAATCACACGCACGGAGTTATTAGAGAGGAGAGGAGGAGGATGAGACAGCTCATTGGATGAACACATGGCTGGGGATGATGCTGAGCAGCTCTCTGAGTGGGAGAAACAAATCTGCAAGAGACATTTGATTTCAGCCGACAGCTCCTTATGAACACCAGGCTTATGAGATGATTTATACGAGCAAATAAGAGGGCAGTGGCAACGTTAAAATGATCTCATGGCCATTCATAATATCTACCGCTCTATCTCACTCATTCATCTCTCTCGCCTCTGTCACTTGACGCAGGTGGTGTTTCAGCTCTGTCAAAAGACAAATTAAAAGAGATATTGCTGCAAAAGTTATAGGTCAGACATGGTCTGTTTTTTTTTTTTTCAATCCAAACAAGCAGACACAAAAGTTAGAATGAAAAGAAGAACCGTCTTTGACCTGATGTTTCTCTCCCCAGCTTGACAGCACAACAGAGCTCGCATCATTATCAGAACTTATCCACTTCTCTGAAATTGCCTTCTGCCTGTGAAATTAATGACAGGCATTTGTACAGTGACAGGCGGCACCCAATACAACTGTAATCTCTCCCCAACTGTGTCGCGACGCGGCAGAGGACATGAGGAAAACAAATGGAGAGACAACAAGGCTTGTCATTAGTCTTGGCAAGGACTCAAGGACGCGGGAGGGAAAATGGGAGAACAATCTCTTGGCTGTTTTTATTTTTTGATTATAGGATTCATTTAGGAATGGAAATTTGAAGGTGACTAAGGAGGCAGGATATTCAGTGAAGCACATTTTAGCGTGGCTTGATAAATATGGGCTGCTGGACAAAGCTTCATGCCTCCTCTTTGTTAAATCACAATGCTCATTGGCTGTTTGCCGCGCAAGGTGAACGTTTAATTTAGAAATGCACATTTGTTTTGAGCCTAAATTGGAAAATGAGCCTGTTGAAGAGGATCTACGGGGTTTTGCCTGTTTAATGCAAAACCACACCACATTTGTCACGACAAGATTTAAAGTCCTGCTTTATTTCAACACTTAAAGCAGCACTTATCAATATTTTTCATGTTAACAATGAATCAAATGACAAAGTGGAGTGTGACGGCGCCTCTTACTGATTAACCTGCAGAGAATTATCATCAGACTGCAGTTCCCCTCAGCTCTATGGAGCATTTTAGCATCTTTTCAGCTCACTTTTGGTTTTACAGCCTGCAACTTTTTGGATCAATATCGAAGCTCTAAATAGCGTTGCTTTCAGTCAAAACACTCAGCTGGAAGTTAACAACTAGCTGGTGAGCACAGAGGAGCAGGTAGGAGCAAGAGAGACAGATACACTCAAAAAAATCAACAAGGGCAGTTGTTTGATTAATAAAGTAGAAATATGTTTAAATTAAATGAATTAATCATGTTTATGTTTATGAAATGATTTGTTCTTATTGGTTATACATGGTTTTAAGAAAATTCAAACCAATTAAATTGACCCATGTCAGTCCAACAAGAATGAGATTCATCAAAGCAATATGACTCTAGTGGTCAGCTATTGCGCATGCTCCCTGCCCCAAGGTCTCCTGGGAAATAACTGACGAGTCTTCAGGATCGCTTGCCTTGTTCGCGCGCTCCAACCTCAATCTTACAAGTAAGTAATTTATATATTCATGCATGAATTTAACCAGTACAAAAGGGCGAGTGATTATTAGACGTTTGTGGGACACATCCGTGTCGTACAGTTTTCGTTAGCATCGTAATTTGTCACTCGGTTTTCACAGTTGATGCTAGCTAGCTTAACGTTGCTTCGGCTAATTGTACATTTATAACAATGGTACATTATGCATTAATGTTCTGGTATTTGCTCAATGTAATGATTCCTCGAGGTAAATCACGGTAAATAAATGTTAAACCGTTAAAACAATCGTCAGCATGACAGAAACGAGTGTGTGGGGGGGTGCAGAGGCGGATTGGCGCCAGGTCGTAGTCTGAGCCGTGGTGTGTTTAGACTAAAGGTCTGCAGGATATTTGGAGGTGCAACAATCAGTCAATTCATTCTAAAATTGTAAATTCTTTATTTTGTTTATCAGCGTCATTTGCTCTTACCTATCTGAACAAATATCACACATTTTTTCAATGAGAAAGAGGTAAACATCCTTGATGTGCTCAGATTTCGGTTCACACAAACATAAGAATGGAAAATAGTGGCAATTTGTGTCAAATCTGACAGATTATTTCACTCCATTGTCCAAGATGTTTCTGTTCTCATAGATGCAGTTAGTAACAAGTAATTCAGTGTTGATCCTTCTTGTGTCGTATATTTCTGTGCTGTTTTGATTGGTTGAATGACACATGCCTCAATGTTTTTCAGATCGATAATGAATTCAAGCGCATATCAACTGTGCCACTGCTTTCTACATTCTTCGCTGCACTCGACCAGTACTCTCCTCGTCTGATGGAGCTCTTTAGACGTAAAGGTGGAGCAGATGGAAGGAAGATCAAACATGTCATGGTGGACATTTCCAAGGTTTGTATTGAAATGGCTTGACCTATGCTTGTGAAATAATTTTCATTAAGGAATGACTCAATGTCAATTTTAGGAGTGTAATTTGCCACGTATAAAGTGTCAGATATGTGCTCAGAGAATAAAGCTGGTCACATTTCACAACTGTTATATCAATTTCCTTCAGGATGAATAAAGTTGATCTTTATCTTTATGTCAGTGCTTATAAGCCACAGCCACAGATGAGGATGCAATAAGTAAAAAAAAATCAGTCAATATCCTCCTACCCCAAAATTGTCTTATTTTGTGTTTGATTTTGTTGAAATTTTGTATAGATGTTGGGTACTAGTCCTTTTGGGCTCCTGACACCAAAGTATTTCCAACCAAATGATGGGTTAAAGTTGCAAAACTTCCCATTGGATAAAAATATGTTATGTGTTATCCAATGGGATGTGTTAAGATTTTTTCAAACTTCTGTGAAAATTCATAATTGGTTCCTTTATTTCTGTCAGGATGACACAATACATACTAGACGAACATGCGTCCTGAAGTCCTTGTGCATCTACCTGAATGAAGACCACGAAAAACTTGTGAAGGAATACAAGGTGAGTTAAATACATTATGAGCAACTAAAAAGGCATAGAATTGAGCTGTGAATCTTGGCTAGCCTTGCTACTAGATTATCATTCAGGGGTCAACAGTTAAATTACACAATCATTGTTATGGAATCTCTGTGGTGTGATGTTCTCAGTGTTTATATAGCTACACATGGCTACTTGATATTCATTTAATGCAAACAGTAGAACAAATTTTTTATAAGTATAAAGCCCTTTCAAATGTCCTAATTGACAAATTGAGCAACAGTAGTGGTTGTAGTAAAGCAACAGCAAGTTTGACCAAAACAGAGGAATTGCCCTGTATCTCCACAGCAGGTGTGCCAAAGTTCAGAGGGCATATCCCCTCAGCACAGTACTGAGTACTGAATGAAATCCTGCAAGACGTTGCTTTTCAACATATTTTATTCTCTTCCTTAACAAAATTATAAATGTTGGTAATTTAAAATTTCACTTTCAGCTCTCAGAATATCTTACTTTGTCTTTCTTTTATTTTGTGTATTCCAGAGCACAGACACAGAGGCCACTGCATCCATGGAGCAAACTGTTCTGGGAGTTTATGTAATCCAGAAGGAGGAAGCGGAGCTGGGACATGAAGACCCAGAAGACATTGGTGTCCTGGTTGAAGGTGTGAAAGTTCTTGGCAATCTGCAGAGCATTGGAATAGCTTGTGCTTTGTTGTTTGGACTTACATACTGTTTGAATCTGAGCTACCCATCAGAGCTCAAACGCACCTTTGAAGTCCTGCAAAAGATTTTCCTCAATCTTGATGGGCAGAGACTGTCTGCCAAGGCACAGTTCCTCAAGAACAAGCTTATGAGTAAATAAGATGAGGAACGTGGTCCTGGCTGATGGCTTCTTCTGTGCGCCATCGCGTTTGCGTTCATGGCCACAGTTTTCTGCAGTTTGATTTGTTTAGTTCTTGTTGTTAAGCATGTGTTTGGAGCTGAGGAGCCACTGATCTGCAGCAAACTTAGAGTCCAACTAAATGGAAGTCAGACAGTCAGTCTTTGCTTTGCAGATGTACTTTTTACTTGTGAAATGAGAATAGAAACGATTGTGTATTTTTAGAGTCGAACCTTTTGCTTAGTGAAGTGAGAGCAAGAGTGTCTCCAAGGTTAAGATGTCTATTACATTTACATGTTGTTGGAGCAGATAGAGTTGTGTCTTTACTGATTTTACTACATAAATTGTTGGGCTAAAGCAGTTGCACCCTGTGTCTTAAAGAAATGTTTAAGAAGCCACTGCAATGGCTATAGATTCCTGTGCTGTCAGTGACTTTACAGAGACTTTATTTTGTATCGTACATTTTATTAACATTGCAAAATATGTTTTTCTTTTCTTTGCCATGTGTAAATTCTTAAAGTTTACAAGATTTGAAATATATATTTTTTTAATATTTTATTTTATTTTATTTAATATTTAACTCTGTACATATATTTTTTTTCCAGTTGTTTGAACCAAAGGATGAGGTTTGATGTCTTTAACAGCATATCTCTTTCTCTGTTGTAGTTTACTAGCACATTTAAGAATTTTAAGCAACAGGTGTCATATTCAAATCATAAAGGTTTAACTTGTTAACTGGTTTTACATGCATTAAAAAATTGGGGATTTGAATGTTCAATAAAAACAAATGTTTGAATAAAATGTGAATTGTATTATGCCTTTATTTTGTAATACTGGTTAATTAATACATACTAGTACGATCAATGAACACAAATGTAATTGATTCAATGAGATTGATATTAGCATGACAAACAGAGCTTATATTCATTCATTCAACAACACTGACATTTGTAGAACGGTCAAGATCTAGATAAGTTCATACAACAAAGTAGAATTTAGTTGTTTCAACGTGTTTAAATAATGTAGATTAAACTAATGATTGTGTAGTTCAAATAACATGATTGAGGCAAGCTGATTTTACTTGATTTGTTTAGATGGAATTTAGGTGCTTTGATAAAATCATGTTCATCCAATGAATTATTTTTTTGAGTGTATTTCCTTCAGTAGTTGGTGGAGACTAAACAGCCAAAATGAGATTGAACATTGGACTTTCGCAAGGTAGCCAGACACATGACTACAAATGAATGCTAATGCTGCCCCTGAAGGTCTATATTGGGAACTGTATGCTAATAAGCTCACCACATCTTCTTAAAAGGTGATAATACGCCAGTGTTGTTTTACCTCAGCCAGTTATTTTTAGGTATTTCTCTATAAAATTACATATTTTAAATGTAAATGAGCAACAACCCCACAGCTGTCAGCACGCTTCAATTTAAATTCTGACTGGTGCACAGAAATAGGTGACACTTATCGCAACTGAACGATGGCCACTTTCGATCACTGAGAACCGACAAAAATCTGTCATGTGAAGTACGCAAAAATGTTCCTCGTTCTTTGGCAGAACATTGTGCGTTCACGTAGGACCTCATCACTCACAGCTGAGAACCTGATTGAGAAAATACTTTGTTTTCAGGGCCTTGAAGTCTAAGAGGAAGAATGGGGACTAAAAAGTTACTGAAGCACAAAGCTGACTCAGATTTAATCAGCGTAAATCACCATGCTGCATGGCGAACTTGCTCTGGAGCTATTTCAGCTCAGTTCAGAGGATCAGCCCGCTAACTGACCAATGAGCTCACCGCGAAAGTAGAAACATTATCACCTTCTATTAGATTCAGCTGCCACATCATCAAATTTCCCCCACATGTGTTTCATCTCATATGATGTCGTATGTGGTTGGGTTGTAATAAAGAACTCCACCTCTGTAATGTGAGCACACTTCCAGCCTGATTGGTCAAACAAGGACAAAGCCAGCGTGTCAATCAGCTTCATGACACCAGTTATCCAGTATAATCAATGTCAGGCTTATCAAGTCCAGGTAGCTCAAAGAGAGCCAGATTTAGTTTCATGTGTTTAGGATTTAGTTTTTGTCAGACTGAAAATCATAAGTGAAGACAATGACAGCCGTGAGCGGTGCGTTCATGTTTTCATGTGTAAGAAGGGCTTATGTCGATGTCTGTTAGTGAGGTGTCCATTGAGCTGTGCCAGGCCACAATGACAAAAATGACATTTGTGGCTGAAGTCGTGACGCTGTGACTTGGAACCTCAGTTATGTGATTGGCAGCATGGATGAACCGGCAAGAACCACAAAAGTAAAATTGGTATATCCACTTTCGCGACATCAGATGTGACATCTCTGTATGACGCATCGGAAAATATGCATGGTTAAAAACTGGGTCCTTGCAATATAAACCACACCAGCCCATAATAATAGATGCAATATGTATTTTCATGAGCTTATATGGACATACAGTATGCCAGTCAACAAATATGCAGCACCAAAGGGAAAGATTGCTGCTACTTGGTGCCTTCCTCTTCTTTTCACCTTTGATAGACACTGCCGAAATGATAGATAATGAAAAGAAAAAAAGGAAGGGGGTGAAGAAGGGAAGGGGGGGTGCTTCTTGTTGCTTAGCAACATCTCTCCAGGGAGATATGTGTGTGCATGGAGATGTCGGTGTGTGTGAGAGCGTCTCTATAGGCTAATGTAAGAGCAAGCGGGGTGTGTTTCTTTGTTATGTGTGAACACGGCGGTCATTTCCAGTGTTAGCAGGGGGAAAGCTGTGGGCGAGCTGGAGCGACACATCAAGGTAGCGCAGCAGTGGCCTGCCATTAAAGCCCATCAGAGAGAGGGGAAAGGTATTTCAAAGATCCGATTAGGCCTGGACGTGTCGCCCATAAATCATTAGCACTGAGGAGCCTCTAACAGAGAGATTGGTAAGACACTCTTTAGCTTATGAGTCACTGTCAGAAACAGTTCTTTCCCCTCAAATGGGCTCCTCAGGAGAGTTTTCAGCTGAATTGTAAAATCAGGCAAAACAGGTGAAATGAAAAGCTTTGTGTGGATGAATAGTCCACAATTTCATGTCCATGGAATTTAGTTGAAAGCGACTGGATCCCATACTTAAGGCACAGTGGCTGGCTTCTACTGAACGTGCAGATGATGCTATACTCCCGATTAAGCATGAAGAGCACTGAGTAATTACAGCATTATTTCCTCATCTCAGCATAATTGGTTGTATAATACAAGACTGCAACTCTAATTTTGGTGTTTATTGGTGGGAAATGTGTGTACTTCCACCTGACTGTCTATTACTGTTTTTTTTAAGTTTACTTCTACTATTAAGTGGGTTTTATTTCTCATCCAATGTTATGCATTCTCTTTATTTTCCTCTGTATTTTTCTGATCTTTACTACTATCATCAAGTGGGTTTTACTCTCCATCTTATTTTACATTCATTTTCTATCCCTGTTTTTATGTTCATTCTATGTCTCTTTTTTTATGTGAACACTTGGTGCATGTCATTTCTTTGTTGTAAAGCACTTTGAGCTGCATTTCTTGTCTGAAAAGTGCCTTAGAAATACGGTTGATTATTACTATGATGCATTTAGTTGCTCCTTCTAAAGCTTTTGTGGTCCAGACATCGAATAGAGACGATGCACTCGAGCATGGCTCAAGTCTGCAGGATGAAGCGTTGAAGTACTAACCTGCATTATGAAATGGATTAAAGGGCCTCACATAAACCTGCCGCCATATATCAAGCCATGTTACAGTATTCTGGTGTTTCAGCTCGGCTTCAAACAGGCGGAACAGAAGACAAAGTGTTTAAAATGCCAGGCTGAAAGCGTGAAATATATACATACACTCTACATTGTTGAGAAGTTGTAGCGTGCCATTTGTAATGGTAGACATTTCCTTTCCCTGCCAGGTTCCCTCACTGGACCTTTTAAAATGCGCCGTGCAAATGGAGGCTGATTTGATGCCCTTTTGCTCCGGCTGAATTGCCTATGAATACCTGCTGCATTGTCACAGCGGGGTTTTTTTTTTTTTTTCAAGATGTGAAAAGCCCAGAAAGGTTTGTGTCAAATGCTGGGGTTGTACTGTGTCGAAGAATATCAGCTAGGCGGCTCGTAACTTTCGCACACTCAGATAGATTCTCATAATGGAAAAGAAAAGAAAGTGTGAGGGTTTTAGCTTTCTTCTTTTTATCCTGAAGCGTGCATCAACGCAGCCAATCACACAGGCAGCAGAGCTCCCAGCCCATTCAGAATGTGTCTTCAAAGTGACAAGGCGATAAAAGAGTGATCAGCGACCCCAGCACATGTTTGGCAGCCAAGATAAAATTATTCAGGTTTGTAATTTTGGGCATCAGTCGCACAGTGTGAACGGCGGCTGCTGCTGACCACAGAGAACAAAGACACATGCTCAGAGCAAAAACCTTAAAGTATACAAAAAAGTGCAGTTCATCTTAACTACATTGATATGGATATTGAAATTCATTTGATAGAGGAAGGAAAATGTCTGATTGGAGATAAGCACATCTCAGCGTGAACAAACGTTGAAAAGATGGGCTCTCTCTTAAAAATCCTTTCTCAAATCAAGGCCCCCCCCCCATTTTTTAACTCCAGCAGCCAAATGCACAATTAGGTCAAGACACATAATTCTGCTGTCAGCACAGCTTTCTCACCCAAACATCTCCTCAGTTTTCTCATGCATAAGTGCTGCTTACTGATTCCTCACTGTTGCTACAAATGGAGATTTCCAAGAAGTTCCGGGAAAAAAATCCCGTGCTATCCAATCCTAAGCTTTCTCTTCATAACTGATATAACAGTGGCCTGTTCATACTGATTCTCAGCAGGAAATGCATCACTAATAATAACTTTTCATGGCACCTTTTACCATCCTCTGTCATGCCTGCAAGATGTTAGCACCATTAAGAAGCTAATTATAAAAAGTTATATATTGAAGGTCTCATGTATGTACGAGCTAGACGCTTGTCATTAGCCACTGCAGACATTTTCAAACTGACTGCCATGTTGTATAAATAACAAATATAGCAAAGAACACAACTAAACACCAAGAAAAATGTGCTTATTTAATACTGTGTTTCCTGAATGCATGGGCGTTAAAGGGTTAAGGAAAAGTTCAGTCTAAATCTCATGCAGAGTGCTTCATGTTAGGGCTGCAACAAATGATTTCCACTAGTTATTTCATTATCTGGGGCGGCACGGTGGCGCAGCAGGTAGTGCGCGTGCCTCACAGCAAGAAGGTTCCCGGTTCGATCCCGGGGTCAGGCAGGGGCCTTTCTGTGTGAAGTTTGCATGTTCTTCCCGTGCATGCGTGGGTTCTCTCCGGGCACTCCGGCTTCCTCCCACAGACCAAAAACATGCTCATTAGGTTAATTGGTGACTCTAAATTGCCCCTAGGTGTGAGTGTGAGCGTGAATGCTTGTGTGTGTGTTGCCCTGCAGTCGGCTGGCGACCGGCTCAGGGTGTACCCCGCCTCTCGCCCGTTGACAGCTGGGATAGGCTCCAGCCCCCCCCCAACCCCGAAAGGGATACAAGGGGTATAGAAGATGAATGAATGAATGAATTTCATTATCTGTTAATCTGCCAATTACTTTCCCAATTAAGTCATTCATTTCTTCATCTATAAAACGGGCACCATTGACTTCTAAAGCTTAAAGTGACAACCACACACACCACTTCTTTTGTTCAAATAAGTCTCCAAAACCCAAAGATATTTGCTTTACAATGACGCAAGACAAAAGAAAAGCAGCAAATGAATGGTGACTAACACATTCAGTAGTTACAACTGACTTGAGAGCTGGGACTCGAAGAGGAGTCAGTAGATATGTGAGTCAAATAACAATAGTGTGAAATTAATTAATCACTCAGTGACAGTAACAGTCGTTTCCAGCAGGAAACGATACTGCACCACAGCACAGCATGAGTTGGCATTTGAACTTAATCAGATAATGGCTTCCCAGATGAGCATAAACAGATCATTCTGATCTTCATTATTCCACAGGTCTGTGCACGTCGGGCCTCACATTCAACTGCAGAACCGCAACCGCAAAAAAGATACCGTTGGCCTGCTGAGCAACTCTACATGAGCACGGCGGAGGCCTCACTCGAGGGCAACTCTGTGTTAATTGCCGACAAGCTGAACGCCGTTCAATCTCGCGGCGTGCCACAGAATTCAAAGCGATGCTACTTTCCAGCCAAGAGTTCACTTTATAACCAGCTGATGTACAAAGTTAGTAGAATGCATCTATCATTGACAGGAAGAAAAGCCTATATTATGACAGTTTCCTCTCGCATGCCATCTGCAGTTTAAGCCTGTTGTCTTTTCTCAGTTTGAAGCTTAATTAGTCCATCGCTGAGGCTTCCCTGCCAGCCACTGCTTGCCTCTGTACGCTTTATGTCATGATCATACACTTGGGCATTGGGCAGCTGGTATACTCTCAAAGCAATGAGTCATAGCAGATGAATATGTTTCACACTCAAACAAGGGCACACCGAGATAATGGCCGACTCTGGTGCAGAGGACAGGGACGAAGATGAGCGCAGAGAGAGTGTGCGGGAGCGTGTGTGTGTGTTTATGTGCGTGCGTGTGCCCGGATGTTCATGGTTGATGAATGAGGTAAAACAAAATCGCAGTTGCTGAGTTTGCTCGTCTTCTCTTATGGGAAGACATTATCCTCCTCTGAGAGAGAGTGTGTGTGTGTGTGTGTGTGTGTGTGTGTGTGTGTGTGTGTGTGTGTGTATGTGTGTGTGTGTGTGTGTGTGTGTACAGCGTGCATGAGTAGCAAACAATCTTCTGGGGGGGGGGGGGGGGTGCATCATCTAAGCGCTGCTGCTCCATTTGTTTATGCCCACTCGCCCTCACAAACATACATAAAAACTTGCATCTACAGCCTTGTTAAACCCTGTTGGTTATATCACATGAGGCGAGCTGTACATTGCTTGGCTTAACCATCCCTTATTTATGCTACACCTCAGGCTAGCTGTCAGCCAGCACAGCTTTCCCCTATGTATCCACTCTGGTACTCCTAACAGTGACACGCTGTATCTGAAACAACTCTGTTCCACCCAAACGCTCCTCTGCTTTCCAGAGCCCCCTCCTTTTTCTGTCACTTACACAAACATTGCCCTTTCCCCCTTCTCCCTCTCTAATGCTGGATAGCACTTCATTAAACCCTAAGTTAAGGGCAAACTCTTGGCATTTCAAATTATCTGCACCCAAATCCTCCTGAATTTAGTAATATTGACTAGATTTGAGGGGATTGGACTGATTTATATATAGAGAGGATTATATATGAATATCACCAAACTGTTGTTGACAGATACACAGCTTAGAGGCAACATTGGTCCCAAATGTCTCCAGATGTGGATTTATTTAAATATAGCTACTACAAATACATCCCATGCATTCGGCCTGAGTTCACCTCTCATGCTTCTGTTGAAAACTAGCCTCAAATCTGGCCGACACACAAGTCGAATGGGGCAAGAAACACATCAATACTGTCACAAATATTAGATGACACTGACTGCAAAATGTAACAGCAAAAGGTGAAATGTATGTATGAAAGCATAACATAAAACACCACATTTGTTCAGCTTGTTTCTCAGTCACACATTCATACACTCGTCTGTCAGGCTCTTGGAAGTGGTCAGTTATTTTCTCTGCCAGCATTTTCAGACTCTTTTTGAGCTCTTCATCATCTGTGACAGCAGCAGTTCCTGGCTGTTTGATCGATAGAATTTCCTTCCCTGTGTGATTCTGCGGTCAACGTCAGGAGACGCTTTGACTTTTTTTTTTGTTACTTGTCACGAACTTATTTCCTCCGTGGCAACGCGGAAATATTCGACGAGCAGTCATTGGAGGACATTAACTTTAGAAGACGTAAGCAGTGAGTGGACTCGAAGAAACTCACTAGCCTAGCAACAAAAAGGCTATAGGCTAAATCAACCAAGAAGGCAACACTCTCTGGAGGAAGCACTCTCGCAGGGAGGTCTGTGTTTTAACTGATGGAAAATGGATTATTTTACATTATTTAAGCATAACGAGTGCTGCCCTTGCCATGATCTTCATAATCTCTGACAAATCTGCTGTGTCTCCTCATTTGTGAAAGGCCCTTCCTAACCTGTGCCCTCAATCTTTCCTCTCCCTCCTGCTCATCTCCTTCTTCACTTCTCCACATTTCTCTACACACCAGAAGAAAAGCCACCATAAAATAAACAGCGAATCCTAGCACTCAAAATGGCCTTTTGTGACGTGTCTCATAGCCAATTTGATTTTCAGTATCGTGCTGAGGAATAAATAACATTCACAACTGTGTGTTCCACTTTTAAAGTGACATGTTGTTGGCCTTCGATAAAAGCCACCAGCTTTTTCTGCGCTCCACTACTTCTCTCCTCCTCTGTTCTCATCATAATGTTCTTTTCACTCCATTCCTACTGTCACTTTATCACAGCAAGCACTGTGGTGTTAAATAGATGCTTAGAACCTGTGTGCCACCAAAATAAAAGCTGAGACTGACTGTGTGTCTCAGTGTGAAATCGGAGCTTATTATCTTTCTGATACGGGTTCAAACCGGTTTACAAAGCTTTAAAAATGTTTAATTTTAGCCTGGCATAACATTGTGAGAATATGCTTGGTTTTTGTGCTTAACTTGTCCAACTCCTGCGCGCTGACTGGGTTTTCTCCAACGCACGCACACACACACACACACACACACACACACACACACACACACACACACACACACACACACACACACACACACTCTTCTCCACCATCTGCGACCGATGGGAGTGATGTGCTGCGATCAGCTCCCTGGTGTAGGAGCACGTAGGAGCGAAGAGTGCAGCACACTCTTCCTCCCTGACATTTTGGAATCCCCTGGCTGGCTCGCCTTGACTGGATTAATGATCTCACGAGCCGCTGTGTTCACAGATGACACAGCGTCACTCACGCAGGTGCGCAAACACATACACACAGGCACGCTCGTGACGCAGGGTGATTAATTGAAGGGCTAATATGATGAGAAAATTAAAACTGCAGCTCCTTTGGTGCAGTGGCCTTCTTTGCATTGAGCTGAAACAGGAACACCTGACTGGAGGCCTGATGTTGTTGTTAGATGGAAACAATGTATGCAGACAGTTCATTTTCAGAAATACAGAATTATTTTCTTTTCTTATTTTGAAACTCATGCCTTTTTTTTTACTTTACCATGGATACTTGAAATTTCTCATGGATACGGGTCAGAAACCCTGCTCAACACTTTAATGGCTGGAACAGCTCTCAGATCTAGGAAGATAAAGAGAAAACGCAGTGTCTCTTTTCTGCAACAGCAGCAATATGGCAGCTAAACTAGCTGTGGCAGTGAGCCAGCTTAAAGTCATATTTTCTGCTGTTCCAACACTGCTTTTATTGTACTGCAGTTCCCATCCCCTGACAGACAGATACAGTAGATAATTACAGAATCAAGTTCAGCTTCAGTAAGCAGTGATAATGACCTGCCATATATATCTGCCTCATTATAACTGTTGGACTTTGGGGTCACATGACATTACTGTACATCTGTGGTTTTAAATGCATCCATTTGAGTGTGGTGGTGTGTGCAGTGACGCTGTTCCTCTGGAAAAACAAGGTAAAAGTGACATCACTTCCACGGTTTTACTTGACGGTATGATTCAACTTTGAGTTTTGTAGTTACAACACACAATGCAACACACATCCACACTGCCAGATATTAACATGTGCTATTGCAGTGCACAGAAACTTACAATTACACTTGTATAGCTGTTATCTCCATGGTTTACATATTCCTAATCCCTAGGACACTGGGCATCTCTCTCTCTCTCTTGCATTTAATTGTATACAGCTCAACAATGTCCTGGGATATGGAACACATATGTGACAACACTGTGTCTTTGGCAATCTTAAGTGGCACGGTGACACAGGTGGTAACACAGCTAGAAGGTCCCGGTTTGAATCCTGCTGTGAGCGCTGGTGGCGTGTCCTCCACCATGCCTTCAGTGCCTGCTCTGGGAAAAAGGAGGCCTTTCTGTGTGGAGTTTGTATGTTCTCCCCGTGTTCACCTGGGATATCCTCCATAAAAATACCCTCACTAAAAACATGCAAGAAGATCACCACCTGACCAATGGTGACGACAAAGGAACTGGTCACCCATGTTTTCAGCAGTTCTTTATTTATGTCGTTAACAGCAATAATTTGGAACGTACTTCCTGCTTATATGAGAATAATGAAATGAATCTACAAATTCCTACCAACTGCCACTGGCTAAATGTCTTTTGTAGAATTGTACTAACATTATTAGTTCCTCGAGCAGTGGAGAACACCCTCTCTGCAGCAATGCTAATACCAGTGAGACATATGGTTATCCATAATGCTGTATGGCTGCAGGTCTGATGGACCAATGGAGCGAGTTATTTTCTTTTTACCAGATCAGTGTTGGTTGAAGTTTTGTAAAGTGCTGCAGTATGCATTGATTGGCTCTTTTGCTATTCCTTCTTACAGTACCTCAGTAGTCTCTGGGTGATGGCAAACATAGAATTCACAAGACACCGTCTACATTATACAACAGACATAACATAACAGATTTTTATTCAATAGCATGAATAAGATCATTAAAACAACACAGAGGGGTCTAGTAGCTATTTCAAAGATTGAGCTAACCAGGAATGATATTAATGGTAAGGCAGTATCTATCTGCTCTGATCCCTCTAACCCTCTACCTCTGTCTCACGCTGATAGCAACACCACCAGCCAGCTTTTTTCAGTTTGATCCAGTTCATTCAAACGCTCCCAAATTGTCACTAGGTCCCAACCAGCCACATGAGTTCTGGATCCCATTCCTGGCAACCTCATAAAAGACCTGTTCACTGTGATCGGAAACCCTCTTCTTAGCATCATCAATAAATCCCCAAGATCTGGTGTCCAACATTAACCCACAAACTCTTAACAATTACAAAATTGATCTCAAATCTCTCCTTCATGTCCAAAATTTTATAAAAGCTGGTTGCCAGCCAACTTACTGCCCATCTATTGCCAATTTCAGTAAGGTGTCACAACCCAAAAACCCTACCAAAAGTGGAAAATCATCCTCACTGCATGTCACTCTGTGACAGCTCTCAGCTCTGTGAGTGCATGCATAACCCTCTGTCTGCATGTCATCACAGCCAAAGTAAGGCATTGCTAACAAATGCTAAAACATTTGTCACAGCAATGGCGGTATTGCAAAGTCTCAGAACATGACATCGGTGACAGTGGCGAAACCAGTATACCGTCTACCCCCAATGTCCAGGTACAGCTCAGTCCCCTCACCGCTGATTCTGCTGATTCTACGCTAATAATGACACCCCAAAAAATCTGTGAGACAATTAAGAGAAAAAGAAACATGATTCTTATGTTGATCATGTTGTTATGTGTTTCCCACACCCATAGTTTTTCATTAATAGCTCTGTAGGGTATTCTTTGCTTTGATTTGCATTTAACTCTGGCGATGCAAATTGAATCAGCAGGAAGCAGCACAACACAGTAATATGCATGTTAAAAGGGTACTCTGGTGATTTAGCACTGCACTCCTGTAAAGTTGCGGCGCTTCTAAGAGGATTAAGAAGATAAATAAATAACCGCTCATATTTTTGCAGAAGAGTTTTTATGACTTTTGATCTCCAGTACAGGTCCAAAAGCAGTGGATCCCACAGCTCCTCCAATGCAACTCAACACCATCTTTCACCTGACCCTCTGTCTTCCTGCTAAAGGTTCTTGTCTTTCATAATATCAGGCGCCACTTCATTATACAAGCTTTGTTGAAAGGATTTTTTTAAAGTTTGAAGAGAAGATAGCCCTGATGACATCACTAGGGTAAAGTATGTGTCAGCCACTTAAAATCTATATTCAGGCATCAACAAAAGCTATATTACAGTATAGTATGAATGCATTCTTGCACCCACGTGCACGCACACACATACACACACACGGATGAAATCTGTGGTCCAAAGTCAGAAGGTCACAGAGGCCTCAATGTCAGAACTCCTGAGCCATTTCATCCATCTGAAAGAGCGAGGCCTGTGGTGAATCAGATTTAAATAAATTAGAATCCCTGCCACATTGTATGTCCTTTCAGGTGAGTGGAATAAGGTTAAATATCCTGCAACACAGGCACAGAGGGAACATCACTCAGCAGACCTGACATATCTATCCAACCGTAATGTGGTTTTGGGTTGAGATTTGGTTGAGAGGTGTAATAACGTCATATGTCATCACAGGGCTGTCTTTCACTGCTCAGCAAAGAACTATGTGACATATCTGGCCAGTATTTTACTGTACTGCTTCCATTTATCAGTTTGCCACGTTAAGTGTTGATTTTTGGGTTTGGGGATTTGTTTAACACCTCAACAATGAGCCCGTCACAAACAGAACACGTTCAAGGCCTCTTGAAGGGGAGGGAGAGGAGAGAAACTGAGTTAAAAGCCGACTAAAAATCCAAGCAATAATTGGCAACAAAAGCACAACAAAGTGCTGAAGAAGTTTAAAGGTAAGAGATTTAAAGCACATATGATGATTGCAATGTTTTTATGTATCTCTTGTGGTGTAATATGAAGGTAAAAATTTCTTTTGTGAGTATTATGGAATAGCCCAAACCCCCTCCCTCTTCTCCGCTGCCTCCTGCAGACAGCTTTACCCTGGGGCAAACTAACGAATGGCCTGGTCGATGAAGCAAAACAACTAAATGACTTGTTGTTCTTGCACCACACATCAAAGCCAGGTGCGTCTACGGCACTGTAGACGACGGGGTTGAGGAGATACGAAGGAACGCTGCTTGTTAGTGTCAGTTCGATTTGAGTGGGGGAAAAGAGAAAAACCGAGGTGAGAGGATCAAGCACCCCGAGCGGGGTAAAGCAAACCAGAACCAAGTTTGTGGGAAAGGAATGAAAGGGATGGTGACACGACCCCGGTGGGGAGACAACCTTCTAGTTTCAAGGTATTTTCACTGTCGCTGTTACTGATGGCAACGAAAATGTCATGTTGTGACAAAGAACTGCCATTACCTCCATATAAAGGTGAGCAGCAACAGTGTAAGTTGAATGAAGGTAGAGAGAAAAGAAAAGAGGGACTTCTGCTGCAGTGTGATGGTGATCAGAATGATCCATGCCATGATTATCTGAAGTTTTAGCATGTGGGTACTTGCCTGAAAATGCAACTGGCAAGCTAATTAACCTATCACCTCAGCAGTTTGCCGTCATCGGAAAACAGTAGGCAACGGGAGCCTGGCAATTTCCCGCCAGGGCGAAGTCAACAGTAGCCTCATCGGGTCGACCGTATCTGCCAGCTGCGACAATCAATTCTTCCTAGTTAACACCCATGGCTGTGCATAATGAAATAATTATAAATAGAAAGGGAGAGTATCTTGTTGATTTGCAGAATTTCAATCTCATTTTGAAAAGGGGATTAGCTTTGTCAGTCGAATACCAAAGCCCGCACTAGCTCAATTACACAAATGTACAGAAAAAAAGGGTTTTAATTAATTCCAAAGATTAGTTATGATTTCTGAGATTGCATTTGTTAATAGAGTCATGGCACTGTGGCAGCGTCGCTCTCAATAGGCTCTGCTGAAGGCCCATCTTTATACAGTCTACTCTCGCTTGATACTATCAGTTCTGAATATAATGCATATATTATATTGTAACCCATGCTAAGAGGGGAAATGGAGTTTATTCAGATGCCTGATTTCATTAGTGAGATTTGCAAACAATTTCTGGGTCAACAACATATAAAGCACGAGTGCTCAGAAAAATCTGAGGCCGTGATCACATACAAATTTTGCCCATTAAAACTTTCATCTTAAAATTGCGGCTCATAAATGGAGCTCTTAACGCTACCACTACTTACTTTCAAAACTCCGATTTTCATTGCACAATTAACTAGTTAAGCTGTACAAAAAGAATGTGCAGTAGTTTCTAAATTGTAAATTTATTTTAAAAACCCTTTCTTTGTTTTACTTACTCAAACAAACTCATTACTCTGTGTGCATCCATTTAAAATGGATAACAAAATGGAAAACAATACAAGAGAGGCTATGATACCTTGTTAATTGGCCTGGTGCCATTGCCTCATACATAATATGTTAGCGAAATCAATGAGCATACAAGACGGGCAGGGTGAAACACTAATCCTCTTAATTAACTGCAATAAGTCAAAATTGTTCATTTCCTTGGGAAAATATAAAAAGAGACACTTTCTTTAACCTAAACTGTCACAACTGAACACACATCTGGTACCAGAGAAGTCACAGCAGACAGGTTTTTTAAATTCAGTAATTCTCTCTCTCTATAATAGTTTTCATTGTTAGTGGCAGAGGCTGCCATTCCCACACTGCATTCAAATTGTCATCACACACATGAAGGATTAACAGGAAACAATATTAGCCTCACTGTTTACTGCTCACCGTCTTTCCACCACGTCAGAGCTGAATTAGGTCATTGCTAATGCAAATGGAACATCCTGCTGCTGTTGCTACACATTAAGAGTTCAATACAAGACATGTGGTGGCTTTTATTGTGAAGGAGCCAGGGAGCCCATGGAAAGAAATCCACTGGGCTAAGACAAGCATGAGCCTGAACCTGAGACAGAGTCTTCTGAAAAGGTTCAAGGAGGAGCAGAAAGAGCAGTTGACTGGGCCACTTAATAAGAAGAGGTGGGAGCTGTATAGAGACACCTAGTGGACAGAGGCAGAACACTCGGTCTGGAACAACAGAAGATATAAAGTATTAAGTAGAATAACAGGATTTGAATAGTCGAAACAGACACCAAAAATGGACGACACGAACCAATAATTATTTTCAATTTTCATATTCTATTCTTCAAGTTATGTTGTTAATAGTCTTCATCATGATTTTCCGCTGCTGTAGGAAGCCTCACGAAAAGCACTTCAGAGACACAACAGATTTTTTTGTTGGTTCCTTTGTATTCAAATCCCTGTGAGGATCCAACCCACTACAACATCCCCATCTGACTCACAGCGCTATTGTGCCTTTCCTAAATTCATTAATTCAGCCGGTCTCCTCTCAAACACCCCTCCTGAACCTGTTCAAAGCCTTTGTTATACAGCACATCCTCTGCTTTGTTTGGTTGAGATGTCCGGTGACTATTGTGATGAAAGGTTTTTTGATTTTTACAGCACCTTTTGGGTAAAATGGCAGAGTAGTACAAGCCGTGTCTGTCTGCAGAACAAACACTGGGATCAGAAAAATCCTGTCAAAGGACAAAAAAATTGGAGCAGTTTGAAAGGTATATTCATCTCTACACTATGATATGTCAGCAATCATTCATTGCAACTAAAAGCAACTGCAACTAAAGCACTTATTTTAAAAGGATGAGTAGTTTTCAAATGGTTCAAATTTTGGTCAACAATTAAGTTAAAACATCAAAAATTCCCTGATGAGCTCAACTGGATTTTGCAGTTATGTTAGAGGAACCTGAAACTGCTTAAATGACGAACATTATCTTCGAAACACATCCACATGAACATTAATGAATGCAAAATCCTTATTTAGATTCCAGAGGCATACTTTCACTCGGAGGAACAAACAAAGGTACACACGGGCAAACACACACAGATAGTTTGACAGATCACACATCTCAGGGATGCAGGACAAGGATGTGAGAGCTACCGGATGAATCTGAGAGTGTGTGTGTGCGTGCCCATGTGCTTCCCTCTGAGGGGGCATCAGAGGGCTTTATCTGTCATCATAAGGACAGAAGCAACGGCTGCTCTGGTCTCAGCCAGGACACTCAAACAGAGACACAGCAGACTTGTGTGTGTTATAAGGTTTGGGGAAGCTGCGACACCATATTGTCTTACATTTTCCTGCGAGTCAGCCAATCTCTGAGGATAGATTTACATTTAAGTGTCATTGAATTGTGACATCTGACCACGAATTCTGAATGTTCGAAACATTTCACCACCATTTAGACAACAATTAAAGTGCTATTATGCTGTCTATTAATTCAGATATCCATGTGCAAGCCTTTTATCTCTATTTTATCTCTACAAATCTGCCAGTGTAATCTGCATATACGATATTTTTGGTTTGTTTTGATACATCCTGCATACTGTGTATTGTTATTTTAACACAGTGTATTTTTAATTGTGACTATACTGTGTATTGCATTACATATATACCAACACGCATCTCTGAAAAGTTGAGCATATTAGTTTGAAGTGATCTCCAGCAGCTGTATGACAGTGACTATAATAGTTCCATAATATAATAATTACAAACAGATGTTAGTTGCAGGTCTAATTAACAGAGATTTTGACTGTTAAACCCTTCATAGAGAATATCTACAGGTGTTTACTGTTGCTTATGATGAATATTTAATGTTACAGACAAATAGTTTAAGGGGCTTTAAATTTTGAGTTTCAGGTAAGTGGGATAGGTATTAGTAAGTAACCGTAAGTAATTAAATTGTAAACAGTATGAAAAATATTACACTATGGTACCAGTACTACATATTCCATTTGTAGAATGGCATTCTGCATCTGTGCCAGTTCAGTTAGTTTGTTTTATTGACTGCTGTTTTCTTGGGCCACAGACACTCAAACAAACAACAAACCAATAAGCTCAACAGAAGCCAAAAAAGCTTTCAGTGTGTTACCCCGAACAACTTTGCTCACTCTCTGGAAGCCACTCTGCGTCTGCCACTATTGTCAACCCGATTAAGGATAAAGCAAACAACAAAGCGAGTTGACAGGTGAGCGGTAGTCTTAAACTAAGGCAATGCTCAGGCTCAGCTGGGTAAGGGATTCCTGCAGCTATGGCGCACAGGTTCACATGCAGTGCCACAAAATATACTAGACTAAAAAAGTAACAGAGGCATAAGATAAAAACTTGTAAATAATGGGAAAAATTAGTCAGCCCTATAAGACATATTCAACACAGGGCACAAGAAATGCTGAACATGACAGTAAAATACAGCTGGAGTCAAGAAGTGTAACAGCCATTTAACAAACTACGGAGTCCAGCATGTCTAGTGCATGATGGGAAAAGTGGGCCGCCACTAATAATACAACACAAGGTGTGCATGCAAGTCCTGGAGATGCTGTGGACTGGTGCTACCTCAATATTACAGATGTATTCCAGGCCTGTTCATACCCACTGAGCTGACTGTTTTTTAAAACTTTGTTAACAAAACAGTTGTATCTAAACAGGAACTTAAACGTCACAAGCCACAATCCTACAGCGCCCCACAGTGTTCGGAGGATGCCATCACACTCCAAGGCTTCCAGGCGTGCACTAAGTAGACCGTCATTATGGGCGCCATCAATTTCTGCATAAATACCACAACAGCCGTCAAAACAAAGAAATATATGAACTTCAAACCTTGGATCGCTCCTAAAATAAAACTCAGCGTGAAAGAGAAGCATAAAGCTTTCAGGCTGTCAGGACAGCAAACGGCAATTTCAAACACTAGGTTCTTAGAGGAAAAATTAAATCTAAGGATGATGTTCCATTCACATTAAACAGGTTTTCTGCATGGTGAAAACCCTGCCAGCAAAAACAACAACAATAATAATACTAAAGAAAAAGGAGCTCTGGTGTTGGTATCAGTATCGGCTGATATCCAAATTCAGGTTTTGGAAAAGGAACCGAAAAAAATTATTTGGTGCATCTCTAATTTGAAATGCTGGACTGTGTTTGCAAGCATCTTGCACTGATTCAGCGATCTGTATGTTAAGTAATAAAACCGTGAAAATGTGTATGTCAGGGCATCATCTTTTGTGTCAATGAACTGAATGCTTTGGTAACTCAATTTGGTTCTTTGAATTCAAGGTTTTGCACACTGAAACTCACAGTGATTGTAAAATACAGTCCATATCTTCTGCTGTAAACAGAGCTGTCTTCTTCATTCTGAGCAATAAGCAGAACACCTCGAGCAGACAGAAACAAACCAGAAACAGGAAATAGAGCACATTTTCACATTAAACATTTTCCTGCTCCACAATGATGCAACAAGTGACCTATAAACAACCAAAGCAGACATTAGAACAACAATACTCCCACCACTGTGACTGACCCTTGATGTGATGAAGCAACCTGCTCAGCAGTGCAGCAACATATTAACAAACACTCAAAGGCTAAAGGCGTGAATGACCCCAGCCGGCATGATTCAGAACACACACTGCATCAGAAACATACTCAACTGTGCAGATAATCACAAGTAACTGTAGGCCGTGTAAATATTCAGTCCTCCTGCGGGAAGCCATGTGATGAATTTACTAGCATTAGCATCATGCTACTCCTCCCTGCTGATTCAGAAGCAGCCACTCATGCCTGATCTAAACCCTGACCATTTTAGCTTCTCTGACACATGGCTACAACATGCAGAAATGTCCACAGATGCTCCAAAAGAAGCAGCCTGTCGAGTGTTGCATCTCAATACTAAACACACAGACTGTTACTCATACAAAGGATGAAAGAAAGACACAGAGAGACTCACAGATGGCATTCAGCAGAGAATATTTTGCTCGGGGCCAATGTGTGAGACCTCTGTAAGCTTGATTCAAAGAATGTCATTTGCCTAGTTACTCAACAGAGCACAGCAGCAACAGCACATGTTGTAAAGTGTGTGTGTGTACCTCAGCCCACCCTTGATATTTTCCTCTGTCACTCAATAGCTTGGCACCAAAGGCAAAAGTCCTTGACCTCCAATCCGCTGGCTTCAGTATATTCTTTGAAGCTTGGAACATTTGATTAGAAAAGCTACTCAGTGTATCTGATATGCTCTGGTTGTCGCATTTTCTTTCCTTCCATGTGTCCAAAATGGTCACAGTCTGAAGTTTGCCTTCAAGCGTTCTGTTTCTTCTTTTTTTTTTTGAAAGCCAAATGTAAGCGTTCCACGACGCCGAAGCATCAAACAGCAGTTTTTCATCAACTCATTTATTCCCTCCTAACTGACTTGGAGTTGCTACTTCATCCTGCCAAAGTAATAAGGCTAATGCTCTCTGGCATTGACTGTTTACTGTTTGCTATTGATAGTCCCAAACTGCGTGATGCTCGCTGGGGAAATTAATCACTCAAGCAAACAAACAAAGAAATAAATACTTGTTTAGCCTGGCAGTCATCAGTATTACAGTACATGTACTTTATGTTGTGAAATGTTGTAATCAGTGATCAGTGATGTCTGCACTGAACAGTGGTGTCTGCATCAAATGATGTTTACATTCAGTTTTTGCATAATGTGGAGTTCATAATCTTATGGTTTAATGTGAATCTGTGACTCTATGCTGTTGTCTTCCAGAGCTCAGCACAGTTGTATAATAAAAAATAAAAAAAGCCAACAGAGATTTCAATATGGTCACTGCCATGAAATTTGATATTTCATGTCACTTTGTACTCCTGACTTTGGTGATCCCTTTCCTGTCGTGCCACCACCCGGCTGACATTCGCGGTTCAGCATGAAACATTTTGACACCTATTGGATGGATTGCTGTACAATTTGGTGCAGACGTGCGCTTTGTGAACACCGGGGAGCCGTTCACTTTTCATCTATCATCAGGTCAAAATTTGGATTTGTCCAGTGTTACAAATTAATAACATCTCCTTCAGCCTCAGCTGTACTTTGTGCCTACAAGCAAGCAAGTTTACCATGCTAATCTTAGAGGGAAACACTGATAACAACACTGATATTTACTCTGTACAGACATGACAACCAGTACCACATATATTATAAGCAGTTTATGTATAAATGCACAGAAATGTTCACATCGCACACAACACTTTCATGCTCACAACATAATAAACCTTTCTGACACAGAATGCCGAAGCCCTTCATTCTGACACCACCCTCAGGCAATTTATTACATTTAATTCACCACGATTGCTAAAGATCAAAAACAAACTTTGAACCTCATCTTTCATCTGTTTGGTTTGGCTTGCAGTGAGTGCTACAGCCTTACAAAGCTGCTAGCGTGGCTGTAGACTTATAGTGTGGTTTACCGTTCAAAGGTATTTCCAAGTTTTAAACATGAAGTTGTTTTGGCACTGTGAGGAGATTGGAGAAAAAATAAAAGCCAAACATATGTTGTTTGGGTCATTAATAATGGAAAGTACATTAATTTGCATCTCATTCTGTGTTCTTTGTGGTCATACAATGCTGTCTGAGTTGGCCATTGGACAACATGTACATATTTAAAGAGGCATGCTGAGGATTAATGATGAGTACCAATGAGTATTGATTGTGTGGGTGTCGTAGATATGATGCAAACTATCTAAAATCAAGAAGCAACAAATTCTTAAAAGACATGTGATGCCCACAGAGGGAATGAGATCACGTTAAAATAGAAAATGAAATAATATGTCACAAATGCACCATGAGTGTGCATAATCCAGACTTGGTCTATGTTTTACTGTTAAAGTACCAAACCAGCTTGGGTCCAAATGTAACAAGCTCTATCAGTATGAATCCAAAAAACTGGAAACATGCAGGTGAAACCTGAATTTCAAGTCATGTCCCCTCTCATAAATCATCACTCCCACAGCTCTCAAATGATGGCGACACACCTACGTGTATTTAACCTGGATGGCACTTCCTGCCAGAGCCAGCCTTTAGTTCTCCCTCTCATCATCATTTGTCCATGTATAAGAGGTCTGTCAGTCTCCTCTTATCAATCCATCAATTTGCTGCAATCAACAAAGTGCAGCGAGACCATTTCAATTGAACACTTAGGTGTAAAATGCATGACATATACGTCAAGTGATGCTCTTAAGGTCTATACAGATTGAGCCATCAGCCTCTGAACAATGAGGGGAAATGGGTGAGCTCCAATTATCCCATGCAACATGAAAGGAAGGACTCATTAGTATCATTTTATTTTCCGCTGCTTAAGAGGGAGTTATTTGAATCATTGCATATCATGGTTAAAAGGGGCTTTTTCAGTCATTATGTCTTTGAACCACACCAATAAAGGACTGTAGTGCATTATGTGAGCACTTATTTTATGAAGGAAATGGCTCTGCTGTTTCACACAAATCTGTCTCATGCTGGGGCTTTTTTTTATAATGGCTTACATCACTGGCTACTTTGGGAGCAGTAAATCGCTTATGAAACTTTTAATATGCCAGTATTCACCCATTAGACTGACACAAGTGCTTGCTTTTGTTATTGGTATGTGCTTTCCAATAATTACGGTTAGGGATGCACAGATACCACTTTTTTTCAGACAACTACATTTGCGTACTTGTTGATATGGAGTAGTACATCATAATACCATTACAGATCTAACATGCTCAGGATACTCATATAGAGTACAGTTGCAATGCAGCAGAGTGGGTTTTTTCTGTGTCAGTGGAGCATCTCTTGAGGGCTGCAGCAAAGGTTCCCTTCATCGTTTTGATGCCATGGTCCTCACTTGTTTCTTTGGTCAAAAGTCTCTGAAGCACGGTCACAGCAGGAAGCACTTCTGATGCCAAAGCATCGGAGGAGCTCGCTCTCTGGATTAACTCCTCAAACAGAGCAAGAGCAGACAGAGGCTTTCTTCAGGAGTGTCCTCCGGTGGGAGGTGAGATTGTTGGGAAGCTCATATTCATTCCCATTTATTCCCAGTGCCTGCTTCTGTTTGATGAGAGACTATTTGGTAGCACAGATCACAAAATTTCATATTATCTTCGACTGACTGGGTTGTCTCATGTCATTTTGTCTCACTTCTCCAGCGTTTGTTGCAAAGTTGATTGTTGCTGTTGCCCTCTGCTGGCTGAACTCTGCGTTGTGTTGGTTCTTCAGGCTCCCTTTCCCCCCCACCTCTTGACCATTTAGCAGAGCATACTTTGCAGCATGTTCTACTTGTGTCATCATCACTTCTCCGAAAATATCTCCAAACTGCTAACATTGCTCCTCCTCCACCTGCATCCTCAGATGACGAGAGGCTATCATCACAGTGCCGTAAAGTGGTATCAGGTCCAGTTGTATCAGAGCAGCTTTATGAGTACAAGTACACATGCTAACTGAATATGCCTGTAGCCATGGCCAAGCATCCGGTTGTCAAGTCAGTGGGAAAAGCTAAGTGGCTCAGGTTTGTGTGTGTGTACGTGTGTGTGTGTGCGTGTGTGTGTCCCTCTGTATTCCAGTGTAGTTTACGTACTGCAGCATGTTTGTCTTGTTTTGGATATCAGCCAATCAGTCAACCTTGTTGGCCCAACCTGTATCCTACCTTCCTACCTTGGCAGTAAACAGGTCACAAATGAGCTAAATTGAAACATTTCCTTGTTGTATTGATAGAAAATGTAAGAATTACATTGTATAAAACTATTCATTTGCTCTATCAAATTAAATGTATTTGAACATAACTTGTAGTAGACAGGGTTGCTGTGTCATGGGACATGGGAACTAGATTTTTAGGCTGCAAGAAAATGTTATTTCCTTGGCACATTATATTACCCCATTAATTGTTCAACTATTAAGTTCGTAAAGTGCCATCTTACAGAACAGGATGTCATTATCCTAGATTTGAATGCTGAGACTGGAGACTGGAGTGTTGCAGAAGCTTTTCCACCTTGAATGAAACGCTGGGACAATACTGATTACTTGAAATTGATGGCAGATGCAACGGTCAAGTATGTTTGTCCTTGTGTGCAGTCAATGTTGAGCCAGTTGACACCCGGTCAGTCCCAGTCCTGCCCTCTAGCTTGGTCGAGCAGCCGTGATGCATCAGCACATATGACAAGCATGCGGGGCATCCTTATACCCACCAGGCTACTGGCAACTTACTGTGCAGCATGCCATGGAACAAGCACATAGGCGCACGGAGAGAGAGGCAGCCGACCAAACACAAGTGCTTGGCCTCAAACTGACCCATCCAAATCACATGAATAATTGCCAGTGTTAATGAACTAGAGGCAAAGGAAAGTAAAGCTTGCCCATTGAAGGACAAACATGAGTAGATGTTAGAGATCCCTCTCTCCTTCCCTTTCAATTTGCCTTATCATATACAACCCGTTAGTTTATCTCTTCATTGTACCAAGAGCAATAATAGAACTCTTTATATATGATCAACCGTGAAGCCGAAATCTTTCTATAAGCTGTACATTTATGTGGGTGGTTTAATTTCCTGCATTTCTCTACATAACCATTACTGCAGATTGTTTCCAGTGCTGTTACCACATTGTGGCACGGGCTATTATTCAGCTTCCCTGTTTTTCAAAGCGAATACCTTTGCATGAACGATGACTTTATTAGTTATGCAGATTAAAAAGGTTAATGGTGTTGTTGACTTTCAATTCAGTTTGTGCTGGTTTCAAATCACTGTAGGTGTCTTTGCTTTCACACGCAGATGGAAATGTGCAGCCACAGTTTCACAGTGCAACAGTGGCTGTATCTTTTCTAATATGTGTAACTATAACCATTAACATGACATCCACCCATTCATTATCTATAATCACTTATCCTCTGCAGGGTCACAGGGGGCTGGAGAGGATCCCAGCTGACATTAGGGGAGAGGCGGGGTACATCCAGGACAGGTTGCCAGATCATCACATGGCTGACACATAGATGCAAGCAACTATTCACAAGTACATTCACGCCCACAGGCGAATTTGGAGTCGCCAATTAACTTTCCTTGCATGTCTTTGGACTTTGGGAGAAAGTCAGAGCACCCGGAGGAAACCCACCCAGACATAGGAAAAACATACAAACTCCGCACAGAGAGGCCCCCAGCCAGCTGGCAGGTTTGAACCCAGGACCTTCTTGTTGTGAGGCACCAGTAACCAATAAGCGTAGACTTAAATCCTGGTGTTATATACAGTAATATCTGCCATGTTTGATTGACCAATACGCTCGCCTAAGCCTCTGAAAAGTACTGTTACTTTAATTTAAATAGAACACATTTGTTGTTCCGGTAAGAGTTTTGTTTCTTAAAAATGTCTCCAACACAGCAAGACCTGAAAATGGGAGACTTTCATAGGTAATTTATCAACATAATATTCAAAACAAATGACTAACCAGTTCAGCTTTAAAGGGCAATCACATCTTCACAGTCTGCTTTCTTTAGACGAGCTCCTACAAAAGGTTTCAACACATCTTTTGTCACGATGGCATGGAGTTTATTTTTCAAAATAAAACTAATGAGCTTGATGGAGTTTGGTAGATTTAATAAAACATTCAGCAACTAACAGGCAAGCTGCAGGATAAATGAGTCTTGATATCCCGTCTAATTTAGAAAGCGGCGTCCTTCCAAATATGGATCTCTGTAACCAGCTATTTAACATACTTTGGTGTATCTTCAACTTTTTTAAAACAGACTACCTTTCAAACGCTTCTATCTGTAGGTGCAGTAATTACCAAATCCATTTTTTTCTTTACATGGATAATGCATACAGGCGATAAAGCATGCTCATGAATAGATATCAGTTTACAATTAATTCCAATCCTTCCACAGCAGTGGTGAGCTGCACGGCAGAGCGTGCAGCCGTGTTTGGTCTACGGCGTTCTACGTGACAGAAAACATCCTGACACTTTGCATCACAATATGGTACAGTAGCTGTGAGGCTGCTGACTATAAAGCCGCCCAGCAGGCTGTTAACCCTGTAATGGATTTCTCTTCTGTTCAGTAGAGCATGTTTTGACTTCCACAATTTGTTGTGCTTAACTTAAGCTGACTGATCTCGAGCTCTCGGTTAAAGGATGTTAATACCCTTTAAAAATGCAGAGGACGCTGAAGTTTTCAGAACGGGACCTTTAAAGGTGGCTTCGCTCCAGGAAGTTAGCAGCGGAAAAAATGCTCTTGGCATGTGGCCTAGATATGGTGGATTTTTCAAAGATAAAGGTTTTTAGGTTTTTTCCTTTTTGCTTTTTTTTTTTTTTGATGTTGTCTAGTTTCAGAGGGATTACTCAACAGAAATATATTCATGCATACGCAAAAAAAAAGACAGTGAAGCATCTTTCAAAATTAGTTGAAATGTCATAAAGGTAGCAATGCTATTTTTTTCACCAAACTAAAAACTGCCATGGAATAAGTTCCCTGATTGAATACTGTTGTGATTATGACACATCTAGTGTTACCATCACAGCTGTGGACATCAACAACTTCACTAAGGTTTACGATGCCTTGTACATTGTAGTATCCATCACCACCCAAACTACAATACAGATAGTATATTAAAAAACATGACATTGTCAACATGAAATAATAAGCATCCCATTACAAATGTTGTAATATTCACTAATATTTTGCACTGCACTTCCCCCAGGCTTCTTTCATGACATGGATTGAGCTTAATGTGAAAGCTTACAGTAAAAGCAGTTCTTATCTTAAATCTTTATGACATTTCATAACATTCCTAAAGCTTGGCATACACTCTATGAGTCTAGAAATGCTGTTGTTTCATTCCAGTTCCTACTGTTCAGATCTGTTCCGGCAGACAGATTTTGTATTAATTTTCTCATTTAAACCAAGAGGTGCCTGATTCTGCAACACCCTGGGCTGAGTTTTACAGTTTAAAAAGGACCTTCTGCTGCTTCAAGTAATTGCTATTTCCATCCTACACAGACCATTTTACAGGTGCCAAGTGCATGTTTTAATATTCTCCAGTGGAGGACAGGTGGGGAGCCTTCAGATGAGGGGACTCTCATGGAGGGTTGGTGTCAGCTACTGCTGGCAGATTCATGGCTGCCTCTGTTCCCCATGATTCTGTGTTTTTATTTGTAGCACCGTGTAACTGACAGATCTCACAAAATTGTCTTTACTGTTTATCTCGCTGTGCTGCTTGATTTATGCGCCCATAAATAAATGATTCATGCGTGCGTGTGTGTTGCAGTCATTGCAGATTTGCTGCATCATTCCTGTCTGGCTTTAAGAAACAGCCTGGAAGCAAGCCTCACCAATTTGACAACGGGCTGATCTGTTACACAATCTGCCCCACTGTGCTGCGACTTCTATCTGGCTGCAGTTAGTTGTGTGTGTCTGCGTGTTGTTTTCGTCTGCACGTGCGGTTTGCTGTCTGCCCGTCCCCCCTCCGCTCTGCGTTACATCACTCTCCCAGAGGTTGTTGTCACCTAGCAGAACACTGCTTGGTGGTCTGTTCCCTCTGCAAACCTGTACATGCGGCTGACAAGCTGTTCGGCGTTCAGATATCTGCTCATCGAAAGGCAGCGCACACACACACTTTGACTCGGCTGCTCTGGGGGATTTGCACGTAGATACGTGCACGCGCTCAGGTGCTCGAGCTGGGAAACTTGCAGATGTGCGTGTACTGTGCAAAACGCAGTGATGAGCTTAAGAACCCACTGCTTGGAAGTGACGACATCATTCGCCTCTGGTGTAATTAAATGCAATACATGGCGGTGTCAAAACGCACAGAGTACAATTTCATTTGCCTCTAAGGATGCTGTATGTAGATTTGGCGAGGGGGGAGGCAGTAGGAGACAAATATAAAGATGGAGAGCTCGGAAACTGAATCAAATGTAATGCTTGCTGTGTGTCTCGCTCTGTGGTGTGGCCCTCTGGGAGAGCTCCAATGGTACACACATTTTCACAGAGCGGTGTATTGCTTTTCACAATTACCCATAAACAAGGCTCGGGCCTCCTCAGCGAGGTCGAAGGTATTAGTTGTAATTTGCTGTAATCTCTCCTCTAAGGATGTTGTCAAGAATAAAAGCTCATCTGACCCAGTAACTAGTGGGGGTAATAATGGGTGCAATTAACACAGCAAGAAGATTGATACCTCCTCTCACTACCCCTTTTCCTGTCCTTAACCCCTCTCTCACTTGCAATTCTTCAAAAAAAAGAAAAAAGAAAGAATCCTCCTGCCTCTCCATCCACCTCCGCCGCCATCCAGCTTTCTTTCTTTACTTCTTTAGCTGCTTCGCTTCGCTTCTGTATCTCTCGGCCTTCACCCCTCTCATTGTATCTCCCCTCCATCTTTGTCTGCATTTCACACATACGCTTTGCTGCATCTCACGCACACACTTCCTTGGCACTTCCTTCTTCAGTTCAACAGCGCCCCCCAGTGGCTTAGCTTGAAAATGACATTTTTACATAACCATTGTTGATGAGGTTTTCATTTTGAACATCTGCTCATATCTCATTTTTTTCTCCCCTCACTCATTAAGGCCGTTAGATTTTATTGATGTCAGCTTTGCCTGTGTATTAATGATTTATGTGCGTGCCCACCATAATAAGTTTGATTAATTGAACAAGACTTCCTTGGTTGAGGTGCCGTCTGGGTTACAACAGCAACCGCGACACAATTTTCTGTTTTCATGATGACAGTTAAGTGGGAAAAATAACATTTTTGCCTGGGGAACAACTCATTTTGGATGTATAGAGCGTGGAAGTGTGTGATTAAAATCAGTGAGCAATTAGGGCTTTGAAGAAGGTCTGACTGGATGCCACTTCTGAAAGTACTTCGGAAATATTTTTGTGCCTAATCCTTGAACGCTCCAGAGACACAACACATGAGAACTGCTGGCGGTGTGTAAAATCTGCTGTAATTTTTGAATAGTTCAGTCACTTTTGGGATTTTTTTTTAACTCCCTCCTCCCTGTCTCACTTTAACATTCTTACCTCATTTTCTTTGTTGTTGGATTAAGTCAATTAAACATGTTTGTTCTTTTCCAGCAGCACCAGTCTCACGTCGAGCTGGAGATTTGGAGCGGCTGGCACGGAGCCACAGACACATGGTATTTGTCTGAGGCTGTCGACTGTTCATTTAAATCCTTTTTCTGTCACTTGAGCTTTTTCTACGCCTTCTGCAGAGGAAATCTCTTGTATCACAATCAAAAGACAAAACATGGTTCAAATTCGAATGTTTCAGCTTCGGCGCGATTCTAGAGTGAGATGTTCTCATGCAGCAAACCCCCCCACCCCCCCCCAAAAAAACGCTTTTACGTAATATCAAAAATACTGCTGATTAGTTTTTAGATCAAAGAGAGTTTCTTTAAGACTCCCAGCACTGCAAGACTTTTGTGTGTGTGTGCGAGTCTGTGTGTTTGCAGCTGGGTTGAGGGTCAATGCACTCTTAATCCATTTAATTCAAAATGTAAATTGAAACGGTTCCACTAATAATAATTATTGAGCCCCCACTCCGATTCATTTATTTATACCCTGCGAGTAAGAATCATTTAAGGGCAAAGATTTCTTATTTTGCCAATTTCACAGAAAGCGCACTTCATGAAATACTCATTCATGGAAACTAATTTGCACCGTTGTAGCCTATAGCAACCTTGTTCCATGCTGAACGTACAGCATATCAATGGGCTATTAAGTACATAAGCTCTTTTCAATTAATTATTATTATTATTCAGTAGAATGTGGGGTAAAAACAGTTCAGTCTGATCAATTAGCTGGCTCTGTCAAAGTCTGTTGCATTTCACAAGACTCTGAGTGTAGGATGATGATTTGTTGCCCTCTCCTGGTCAGGATCATTAAGATTCATGTCAGGTTTTCAGGACCAATGGGAAGCTGATGCAAAAATCACAACGCTTGCTGTCAGCACTCATCCTGCAGATATTCGTCAAAATAAAGACTCGTGCTAATTTAGAAAAACAAAAGCACTATCAGTAACACTACAGAGGCTACCGAGCATGCCTTGGTTAAAAATGAGACGATGGTTCCAAGATGGAAGGGAAATCGCTGAAATTACCCGGCATAATAACACTGGCTCCAGCGTGAAATATGGTACCAAAAACATTCCTACACACTGACCCTTAAAGAAAAAGTCAACCCCTGCACTCTCACTCTGTAATACACAGTATCCATCATCAGCAGGCCCCTGGAGGTGTTTCATGATAAGGTGCTGTAATACGGTTTGTGCTGTGCCCAATTTCCCTCAACCTGTCTCATCTACTTGTAATTGCAGTTTGCCATTTCATACATTTCCCACATGGGCTCCTTTCAGTCCCTGGAGAGGGAACGGAGGTGAACTTCTGTTGGTTAAATGTGTTTATTAGAGACAGGGGCTTCCATCAAAACATGCCTTCGGGAAGGAAAAACATGGTTATACTAGTTCCTATGAGACATCAGCTTTATATGCATGATGACCTGTTGGATACTTCAATTGACTAGACATAAGAATTGTCATGAACTCGGCCATGATTGAAGATGGAGGTGACTGCATAAGCACTGATACCAAACAAGTACGAGATATATTGAGAACTAAACCCTGAATTAATGGTTTCGCTGGTGTAAACACACATAAGACCTTACATTGAGGCTAATTTGAGCATTACATTCAGAAGCTTCCACCCATCATCCGACAGGTGATAAGTCAGGTACAGCAGCGTGAATTTCCTTTTCCTTTCCCACCTCCATATTTTGTGCCACTGAACAGGAGTCCTTTAGTAAGGACAAACTCAATTTGAATCTAGCACTCAAAGACGGGCTGCAAATCCTTCATATCCTTTCATGTGGGTGCATTGAAATTCGGTCTTTGTAGTTTGTACTTTAAAGGACTTTTTTACTTGGTTGGTTTTTTCCTATTTCGACTGACACAGACTGTAAACTCCACTGTCCACTGACTCCACAGCTGCACTGTAAATATCTGGATATGGTGTCTGTGGGGGACTAAATATTCCCAACAATAAGACAGATAATCCACAGGCCCAGAAATGCATGACATATATCAATAATGTTTCCTAGGGCGGGGTTTTTCTCCCCTGCTTTCCCTCAGTGATGCTTAGGCTGGTAGAGACAGTTCAGCGAAACATAACATAATGTAAAGGAAAGAAAGAACACAAAAAAAGATCAGTCTATGTAAAAGCACATACTGTACACCCTGTGCATAAAGAGCTGAGGTAAAGCATCAGCCACACAGACTGTAGTCTGTTCCAGACAGATGGAGAAATAACAGAGACCTGGGTATAATGTTTTGAGAGTCGGCTGTAATGGTTCCCAATGCTTCAGCCGCCGCCTATTTATTCCTCTCAAAACTAATGCTGTTCATTTGCTGTCTGGCACCTGCGTGTACACACACACATGCCATCATTTCTGCTGCCAGGGTGCATGCGTGTATGCTGCGTGTAAAAGCCGCGTTCCAACTCTTTTGCAGTCCCACATCATTTCAGTGCCACACAATGGCAGTGCCAATCCAACATCCAACACATGTCAAGGCTAAGCTATCTGTGTGTGTGTGTGTGTGTGTGTGTGTGTGTGTGTGTGTGGCGGTCAGTCAGATACCTCTGTAGTGGCTCTGAGAACGTGACTGGAGTCCCAAGTTGTCCACGCTGCCAAAATGCTTCTCTGCCACACAAAGGTGGTGTCACTCTCTGCAGAGTCGGTCAGCAGGAGTCCTCCACTGTCGGCCACATGCAGTCACCAGGGTTACAACATACTTTAAGGCCTCTCAATTCCAGCCTCTCTCTTTCTCTTCACTCTCTCTTTCAGCAAAAATCGTTTTCAGATTGGTCCGTCTCCCAAAGAAAGCACCTTTTTTTAGCTTCTCTCTCTCTCTCCAAGGAGTCTGCTTTTTCAATTCCTCATTCTCTGAAGAAGTTCTTTCAAAACCCCTCTCTCCAAAAAACTTTTTTTTTTCCCCAAATACGTCCATCTTGAAAAAAACAACTTCTCTTAATTAAGCCCATTCTGAGTTTGTCAGACTACATCCAGAACACAAGAGGAAACTTAACACTTAAGTAAAGATATTATTTCTCATAGATGTCGACTGTATGGCTGTGGGCAAAACTTCTCCAAACTGCAGTTTCATGCTAATTTGAGTCACCTTGTTCTATCTACAGTATGTGTCAGCCTTAGGTTGACTTCTAAATAGATGCTGAATGTATTCTCCAAGAAGTGGGACTTGCAAATAGTACACGGAATAATAACTTGTAGACATGTCATTTGTTTTCCTGGCTCCATGAGGGCAACATCCCACAACACAACAGGTTTTTCAAGGTGCTGACACACTTATGGTATACGGAGCATTCTATTAATAATGTGAATGCAAGGGGCAGAAAAAAATGTTCTAAATGCCGTCTCAAATTTGACTTCACCTGAAGCATGAAGGAAATCTGCACAGCGCTAGCACACCACAAGAGGGTGCTATTCAGTGAAAACCTGTTCTGCCCACTTTGCTTGGTTTTCAAAGGTGGCAGGGAACGGCTGAATCACAGTGTTACATACTTTAACACTTCTGTTGCCACTTTCCAACAAAATACATAATATACACACACACACACACACACACACACACACACACACACACACATATTTCCATATCATATATCATAATAATAATAATAAGAAGAATGATAATAAGAAGAATGATAATAATAATAATAATAATAATAATAATAATTTTATTTGTACAGCACAGTACAGAATTGAAATGCAGCACAAAGTGCTTTATACTCATACAAACTCACACAATCAACACTCACGTTACGTCATGATGAACTAGATACTGAGGAAACGCCATCTTGAAATAAAAAGAAAAGAAATGAGGAAACACAGGAGATAAATTTGAAATATCAAAACAATAAAATAAATAAATAAATAAATCAAAATAGAATTGAACAAAATAGATAGATAGATAGATAGATAGATAGATAGATAGATAGATAGAATAAAATAAATACAATGAAATACCTAAAATTGATTAAATTAAAAATTTAGTTAAAAGCCAGACTAAAAAGGTGGGTCTTCAGTTTGCTTTTAAAAGGATCAATATTACATGTTGCCCTCAGATCTTCAGGCAGGCTATTCCATAAACGGGGGGCGTAGTAGTAAAAAGATGCCTCACCGTATGTTTTGGTTCTAACTTTGGGAACTGTTAAAAGGCCACTTCCAGAAGACTTGAGTGCTCTGCTGGGTTCATATGGTAAAAGCAAGTTAGATAAATAAGAAGGAGCAAGACCATTAAAAGAATTTTAAAATCAATTCTGAAACTCACAGGAAGCCAATACAAAGACTTTTAAATCGGTGTAATGTGAGCTCTCTTTCTGGTCTTTGTCAGCAGTCGAGCGGCTGAGTTTTGAAGTAATGTAGTTGAAAAATATTCTTTTTAGGGAGACCAGAAAGAAGAGCATTGCAGTAATCAATCCTGCAGGTAATAAAAGCATGAATAAGTGTCTCTGCATTGGCTTGACAGAGAAACTGGCGTACTTTGGCAATCTTTATTAAATGATAAAATGCCTTTTTTGTGACATCCTTTATATGAGCCTCAAAATTCAGCTCTGAGTCAAATGTTACACCAAGATTTTTGACTTGTTGACATGGGCTAAAAGAGACATCTATATAAGATATATGTAAGGGATAATGCCTGACGAGGTGTCCATTATCAGAAATGAATGGACTTCGCGTCGGACGGTTCACGCCTCCTCCTCGTCCATTCATTTCTGATATTGGACACCTCGTCGGGCATTATCCCGCTTATACCATGGTCACTTCCGAAAGAAATAAATATTAAATCAATTATTAATACGTTAATGTTGTTTTTTACTGTTAAAATCGTAAGTTTTTCACAAGAAACGGCTGAGTGGACTATATAATATCTTTCGTTGTGATGCGTTGCCAAGGTAACCGGCTCTAGCCACAGAACCTGCAGCTCGGTCGGCCGCAGCTGTTACATTAGGCCTAATCAGCTGAGGGAAGTGAGATGATTGCTTCACGTTATGTTACGTGATACAAAGTGTCATTTCGGAGGGCGAGTGCACCTCTTACTGCTTGTGTGTCCAGAGGATGATGAGAAATTTTGTTTCAAAGAATAAAAGTCCACAGATAGTTTCCTAAATCATTTTTATTGCAAGAAATATTATCCACCGTACACTCTGGTCATTAAATGTGTATCAAGCAAGTAAGTCTATCCTAAATACGTATGTTAACGTATGTTCTGAGTTTCTGTTGACACGGTTACCAACTAGCGTTTGAGCCAGCGCAATAATTTAGAACAATCAGGCTATTTGACCGGAACTTTTTAATAGGTGTCCTACAACACTTTTTAACGGACACCCTGCCGCCAATCAGAGTCGACTATTCACCCAGACCATGGTATAAATATATATAATACAGGACATGCCTTTGCTGAAGCTTGTTTGCTGACTATAATGCACGTTTTGTGCATTACAGTCAGTACTGTATATCCAGCTCCCACTTTGTTGCGAGTACCAATCTGAGACTGAAATGTTCCATCACGGCATTGGTCCCAGTCGCAAACACAGGACAGCAGTGCAGACAGAGAGGAGAGCACGTAGAGATAAAGAAACACATTTTGGACAAACACGATAAAACCATGCAACACTAGAATTTCCACAGCTTTTGGAATAACTGGACCGGTAAAGTCGAGGCAGATGCAGGCAGGATTCGATCAATGCTGCATTTAAAACAAGAAAGCAGCATGAAAAAACATTTTGGTTACGGCATTGTTATATTTTCTATTTTAACACACTGAAGCATCTGGACTGCACGTCTTTTTCAGTGAGCTACCACTGTGGAATCAGGCAGGAATAGGACTGATAACCTCATATACATAAAATGACGTCTTGAATTTGAAACATCTAAAATGCTGCTTCGCAACAGCATCACGTTGTTGTGATGGCACCATTGCGTCCACATTCATTTGCTCAAGAACTCAATAAAAACAAAGTGATGGCAAAGGTTCAACCGATTGAAAAGATGATCTGATTATCCCATGCATGAACTTGTCCTTGCTGTGTGATTGAAAGGATGAATACAAGGATGGCTGACTTGTAAACGACTGCATTATTTATGTGCTGAAACCTAGTGGGTCAGCAAGAGGAACAGCAAGAAAATCCTGTTTGTTTACAGCACAGAGAGGATAAATTTGAACCAAGAGAGGTGGCGTGATAGCAAAAATGAGATTTCATCTGCCTCTTAAGCAAAGTCAACCCTGAGCTCTTGTGACACCCAAAGCCTTTTCAAATTTATTTACAACCCCATCTCATTATAAGCGCCATTCTCTCCCTTAATACCCATAGCCCTTTTAAATTTCTCACTGACTAAAACCAAAGTCCTCCAGCTGAGGGAAATCTGCTTGCATGGTGTGCAGAAGCACTCATGATTCCCTTACAAGTCATTATCAATCTGTTCCTTTCCTCCCTTTCCTCCCACATGCTGAAGTGGGCAAGAGAGCTCAGATCTAAGGAAACTTTACTTGCATTAAGCTCCCCATCTGTCTCGATCTCTTTTACAACACACATGCACACACAGAGACATCCACAAGCGCATTTTACAGCCTTGCTCTGCAGTGATATTTAAGAATTAGACGTTTGCAACATGCTTGGGCGGAAATGATCCTGTCATAATCGGGAGCTTATTTCACATCATGGGTCGTGACATGTATTTGTCTGTGTGGAGAGCTCTGAATACTGCAGATGATTTCCAACACACCTGGAAGGAGATCAGGTCAAAAAGTAACTTGGTGCAAACTTTGGGTGTATTTTCACAGAATTCCTGACTGTGGAATCAAGCGCTGCTTCAGCAGCAAACCAGGGATGCAGAAACGTTGCATACAGTGACGATAACAAAGTCCTCTGTGTATTCAATGAACTAATGAAATCAGTGGTACATCTTTTAGCCTGTAAATGCAAAACTTTGAACACCATGACAGCATGATGCGACCGCTTGAAGCAAAATGGTGTGAACGCTGCAGACCTGAATCACGGCTCATAGGAGAAGTGGCGGCTCAAGCCCACTTAAACCAAAGCGGCCAGCTTTCTTTCTTTCAGCAAAAAAAAATCTGACAACTAAGTGCTCTTTTTAGCTGTGGAGTGGTTCAGAAGCTGAGTCAGACACATCATCCAAATAAGTACAGCAGGACAAAGTGCCATTTCATCAACAAAGTTAAAAAATATGAATGGGATGCTGAAGCCTGATACAACAAACCGCAAAAAGTTCAGCTAGTAAACACAAGCAGACCTTGTTTGCTTTCTTAGTTTACAAACACGTGCAGTACTACAAAGCTTGGACTCTGATTCAGTTTACAATCACACTTATGATGCTATCAGGATGTCTTAGTGCATGTTTGAAAATACATGACTTACGCACTAAATGCATGTCAATAATAATCACATATATCACAGACAACAGGTGACAGAACAACCGATACATGCAGAGGTGTTAAAAGCCTCGGCGGGCTGTCATTCATGGCATTGATAAACACAACCAGAGAGCTCACAAACAGGAAACCAGCTAGCAAAAACACACACAGAAAGACAGGCAGGTGTATCTGACTCACGTTTTTGAGGCTCATTCTCTCTGGTGTGGATGAAGTTTCCATGTCCCAGGTTCATTTGATGCTGTGGAGGTCAGTTTGCTTGTTGAGAAAAGTCCTCATGTCCTCCTTCCTTCGTTGTTAGCAAGTTAGCTAGTGTTACAAACAAGTTAGCTTGCTAATATAATTCACAATACTGTTACTAAAATTAGCTAACTGTATCTTTGGCAGTTTCTTTTAAATGTTGCCACCTTTATATTATTGGTAGAGAGACATTTAGTTTAGACTTTAGTTTCTTTCTCCAGAGTTTATTCACATTTTGGCAGTGGCATGACATTGGCCTCTGCTAATTAGTATTTAATCAAAAACAGGTGACAACATCAGTATACTGCCTCCCTGTCAAGGTCGCTGCGTTTGACCGGAAGTGGTCTATATATGGGTTCGCGCACTAGACGACACGCCCACTTTTTTCCGACACACCCCTTCAACATGTCATTTGCGTTTCCTGCAGCTGCTGTGCATAGACAGACTTGGAGACCACGCCTGATGTCACCGTAACAAAGGAGGGAGACGCGGCTGTAGCAATGAAGTCAAGCCAAGTGATCACTTCAGAAAGTCATCTTAAAAGGGCTGACATTGATCTGATGCACTGCACACTTTGGCAAATGCTCAGTGCAGTGTTCTCATCTTTCTGTGCAATGATAATCTATTGTAACTGTCGTGTCTGCTTTGCAATCTAGCATTTTCCGAGCTCTCTTGCATTTCTTTATGTATTAAAAATAGGTCATTTTGTTTTCAAAAAGCCCCAACTTCATCCATTTCTATCAATATCAGCGTATTAGTATTGGCCACAGTCCCATCTTTCAATCCCCTGCAAAATCAACAGAAAGATTGTCCATTTCTTGTCTACATCGTTCATTTCACTTACTTTTCCTTACCAGCCACAGTACAGAAACAACCCTTCTTGAGGTACTCAATGATCTACATATAAATAGTCATATTCTATTTGATTTCAGTGCAGTATTAAAAGTGTACTGTGCAGGATTTTCCTAAAAATCAGTGCACAGACACATACAATCATAATCCCTCTCAGTCATCACTTATGACCCATGGAAGGGTGTGGCAGTGTATTTATCTGACGTTTCTGGCCTGCAACCTTTGGGGTAGTGGGTGTGTAGCCCCCAGTCAATGACAGTGCACAGGTGAGGTTGCACCAGGTGCCAGATCATAAGCAGCAAATGGTCCCTGTCAGTGTTTTACTGTTATGACATTATTGGATTAATATCCTGTTGCATTAATGTGTGTGTTGCATTTTACTGTTGTAGATGTTTCAGGTTGAGCTAATTCTATCTACTTTATATATGACTGGGTATTTTAATCCACAGCAATGCATGGTGTCGCACAAGATCATCATATGTTTGTCACTGGCCTACTGCGACTACTGATATAACAATAAAGTGGTTTATATGGTTTTTTTTTCCCTCCAAAGCTAAAAGAAAAATGATGTTGCAAGCATCTACATATGGCTGTGTGTGTCAGAGCCAGGTGGGAGCGAAGCCTCAAACACAAATAGTAAAAAATATGGCACTACAGAGCCTGCACATAACAGCAAAGCCACAAGGCAGAGGAGGGAATCGAAAAAGCTTTTTATTTGTTGCTCTTGGAATTGAACAGTGCAAGGTTGATAGGAGAGGCCTCCGTGACAAAGCAAATCTGGACTTTGTGTTTCAAATCCTACTGGACAGAAACCAACCAACCAATTAGAAGCAAAGTGAACTTCAAGTCGTCACATGAGCGATTGCATTATGGAGGAAATGTTGCAACAAAGAGCAATAGAGGGCTGGCTGTTACAACATTACCGGTAAATTATTTGATTATATGTGTGTGTGTGTGTGTGTGCGTGCGTGCGTGTGTGTGTGTGTTGGTAAGATGTTCTCAAGGCAAAAATCAAACTTGAAAACTATTAATTACTCAAAGACGTCATCCAATATTCTGATATGTCGCCTACTTCCTCTTCCTCCTCCTCCTCTTCCTCCTCCTCCTCCTCATCATCATCATCATCATCATCATGCGGACCTCGCTCTTCACCAGCCACATGTGTTTGCATCCACACAAAGGAAAAAGACAGCACCTTCAAATGAGAATCTATCGAAAAAGTAAGAATCACAGAATTGAAGAAAGAAGCAGTAATTTTTTCAAAATTTGTTGAAAATTTGCAGTATATTTGGACAGAACCCTGGCTAATCCCTGCATAGCATCGCTTTAAATGCAACTGATGGTCATATTCAAAAAGCTTGAGTATCGTGTTGGAGTTGACTGTGCTCGCCTGTTTTTTCTAACTTTGGATCAATGAAAGCTGCCACAATCTGCCTTTTGTCATCCAAGAAGTGCATATATGTAGAGGAAGAAGCTTTTTGTCACTGGTAAGTGGAAAAAAAAAACAAAAAAACATATCTCTAGCCTGTTTAAATTGGCCTGCCAAAATAGACTGTGGGTTGAAATGCCACAGCCAGACTCTCAACAAGAGAGAGATAATAAGGACTTTAAGCAGCAATAGCTGAAGGTACAGGTATGGTGTTTGGAAAAAAATGAAAGTGTTACTGTTCACACTTGACACTGGTTTTGGTTTTTATGATCCGAGCTGCTTAAATATATTTTGCCAAATAGCATTACATGTGTTCCATATAAAGGCCGCTTCTGAGCAAAGCATAAATAATCATTTTTTGGCATATGACCCCGGAGTTAACGAAGAAAAGAGTGCAGAAAAGAGTTTTTCTGCACAAACTTTCCTCCCCGAACCAATGTCTCTCTTAGAGACTGTGGTTTTACTTACCCCTGACCCTCTTCAGTTGAAACCACTCCAATATGTAGGCTGGAAAACAACCGTATCAAACATTATCAGGCACAATCTACGTCTCTTGCTTTCCTCTATTTCTCCAAGAACAATTTCTCAGCAGGCTCGGCTCTTATCGAAGATGAATGCGAAGGAGAGGGTTAGCCAGTAGAAGAAAAAGTGAGGTGAGTGGGCGTTATCACCAGCTTTTAATCCCCTTCGAGAGGAATTGTAAAAGTGGGAGATATGCAGGAGAAGACTCTCAAGCACAAAAAGCATGTGCATTTCTCTTCAATCTTCATCTTCTCAAGGAAATGTGTGGGTTTCAACTCAAGTGTACCACACAGTGCATTTGAATTGGAGCTCTTAGGTGGCCGTTGCACCTATCATTAAGCGCATGATGCAGCAAAATTGGATCCAAAAGCCTTATTTGTTGACTTGGAAACAGCAAGAGAGAGGCGGCTGGACAGATGTGAAAAACGACCTTATGTTGCAAGGTGAGTTTCCCACACAAAACTGCACATACATGTGCAGCGAATATCCATTTAACCTGCTAAGACTGTCTGCTTCTGAGATATTTAGGCAACGTGAAAGAACAATATCACTTCCAGTGATATCACTTACAGTAGGCACCTGCTGATGTTCTGACAGCAGTGACTGCCTGCAATGCTAACAGCTTGGCTCAGTAAATGCTGCTGAAAGGCCTCCTGTGTTGCACTTGCTTTTTGTTTTTTTTGTTTTTTTTTTACTGTGTTTATGGTCAGCTGCAGCAGTGACATGAGTGGTGGCACGATGCAATGCAGTGAGACTAATTCCAGTAATTATTTAGATGGATCACTTTCTGTGTAAAAGGTGGCATCTCTGCAGGGCGCACACAGGCGCTGAGTCTGGGAAAAACGCTAAATAAGGCAGATCCGCGTCCTCAGGTGAACCCAGTGGTTTGACTGAAGCGTTAGAACAATTTCCCTGGAATCTGCAAACAAACAGTCAGAAGGGAATGTAGACATTCTGGATTATTTTTAGATTTATTTCCACCTCTAACTGACTTGATTAATTTCCTCACGATGTAACCAGTCCCAACAATATTATCAAAAGCCCTCACTTAACGTAAATGAATGGTGACATCTCAAAAGCCCTGAGATTGGGTGCATGTGACGCTCATCATCCTTCAGTAATCTGTGATCTTTGTCGACCTCTACTGGTGAGTGAGGCCACATTACATGTAAAGTGCCACAGATGATGAGGGCATTCAGTGGTGTACCAGTGAATTACAACAGAGATTCAAGAATATAACAACACAGCATTGTTATTAGATTTTTTTCTCAGTGTGACAGTGCAAACAGGTGACAGACAGACACAGGTGTACCCACATATACAGACATGACCACAAGATATATCAAACTGGCTTTTGGGTTTGAATATGATGCAGATTTTTAGCTGTTTTTCTTTATTGTGTATGTCTGTGCACATCTATTAAAATGTGTTGTGTAAATGTATGTAAGCATATATCATTCATGCCTTACTGTGACTAAAGGAATGTGCAGCCCAAGGATTTATCTTTACAACAGAAATATGGTTCATAGCACCTTTGCATAGCTGAAAAAGGGGATGCATGTCTTGGTGTGCAAGTGCACATGTAATAATGTAATGTAGTAATGCACCATGCTCTATACAGAATGGCAGACATTATATATTTCACTCATTTCTCTGTGTACTTTCAACACAAACATTGACACAAAATAATGGAAAACACAATAAAAATGGTGCAGGAAGGATACTTCTAACAACCTCTGGTGAAAATATAAGCACAAAGCAAGAACACATAGAATAAACCCTGAATATTATCAAATCAGTCTGTGCCAACATGGTAAACCTCATCTGCTGATGATGATGATCATGTGATCTGATCAAAAGCTCCAGAAGGACTACTGAAAGGACCCTCTGGTGAAATTACTGCTTTTATGGCTTTTAAAGGTTATATTGTTTATTTTTTGTCCGTGCATTCGATCAACGTTTCAGAAAATCTCCACAATCTGACTCCATCGAATACATCTGAGGAGATGATTTTTTGAAATAAAATTTCCTTCTCTTTCCATCACTACCCCATGACACACAGGGAAAAAACCTTGATTAGTTCAAAAAAATCTGCAGATTTGGCCCACAGCTCCACAGCAGGGTGCTATCAGCTTCTGCCACGGCTGTAGACAAGTGACTGGCTTTTTATATTCTCAGCCTCACTTATCTGGAACCTACCACCTGCTCACGGAGTGTGCTTCCATGTGCACAAGTTTTTAGTCTTATCCTGTTTTTGATTGTTTACATGGAACAGCGTCCAGGTTTCTGATCACCTGTGTGCAGGAGTGTCTTGATAGCTGTTATGACAAACACCAGGATCAGCTGTTGTAATGCCACAGTATTCTGACATCTATCCTGCCTACTCCAGGTAGCTGGATATGATCTTGTCCAGGTGTCTTAAACCAAGATAACCTGTTTATATGTACAATACATAACCAAGGTTTTTCAAAAACTGATAGCAGGGTACCAGTGCAATGTAAGCACACTCAAAGACTGAGCTAAACTGGTACAAATGTTTCTCCAAGAACACAATAATGAGTAAAAAGGTCAGTGTGAGTTGCTTCTGACGTCTCAATTTACCCTATGGGCACGCACAAGTTCACACACTTTAATAGGATGTAATGCACTGCAGAATAGTTTTTCCTTTCTTTCCACAACTTCGAGCGACCCAGCCATTGAGGCTCGAATGATACACACCTGTTTACACCATCGCTGATAGAACAGGTGGTCACAGTACAGGCACGCACCCCTCTGAATACCAATGTTAACCTAGCAAACTTAAAAGCAAAGGACTCATCAAAGACTTCCAGCGGTGTTTGCCTCGCCTTTAAACACACAAGTGTCGGGTTGATTTGAGGACAGTGACGAGGGCACGGCGGCGAGACATGAGTGTAAATTAACGCCGGGCTGGTGGGAGGGTGCACTCATCAATAATCCCCATCAATCTCTGGAACAAATTAAGAACTGTGTTCATTTAAAATCCAATTATCCTCATTATTGTCAGCAGTTGATGCATGTTAATGATGCATGAAATAGCTGAACAGTTTTGAGGCCAGAGTTTTCCGACAGGGAGTCAGGGTGTGATGGCGCAGAGGCGCCACAAGATGGAGACAGTGCTCTGCGGTAGTTTCTGTGAACGCCCAAGCTGAGGCCATTCATGTGGAGCAGGTGTGAGGCAAAATAAAGAAAAAATGGGAAAACAGCAAATGATACTTTGTGGAGGGGGTTGCTACATATTGTTCTGGAAAATGAAATCATGCAGGATTGATTCAGTTTGAATTTTGTGGGAAAGGCAGTTAAAATCGACCTGAACTTGTCAGTGCTTGTGTCTTCTTGAACGTGCATGAGGAAGCGTGTTTGTCATTGTATGCGGCATCCCTCTGGTCTTTTGTATTTCCTAAGGTATGCATGATAAAGGGAGGTGGGAGTTATCATCCGGATCACGTTCTAGAACTGTCCCTGTGGCTTCTATACAGCAGCAATAAATTACTGAATCTGAAGAGGATACACTGGAGAGTTGTTTTTTTGTTTGTTTTGGCTTAAAGTGAGCCAGTGTAACTTTTGAGAGTAGAAGATAGTCTTTCTCTCCCAGATGAGAAATAACATAGATATGATAAGCAATAAAACACACCCTTCCTCAATTCTATACACTCTGCTGTTTTGCTGATAGAACCTTTCTTGGTCCGGTATGACCAGCAGCTGATAGTGGCTAACTGACATCAGTGAGTGTGTTCACTGACCTGAAGACTGTTCTTTTCTTTTCTCCAAAGGTCACACACTCTTACTTTCACGTCTTTGCTGAAATAAACACAATCTACATGCTAATGCAACATGTGTGGAGTTTTTTTCCCTGTCAGTCTGTATCTGAACTCAAAAATCACCTTCTAAATTCCTTCCAAATGGCTCCATAATAAGGTTTATACACAGCCGCAAACTGTTTTTCAGATCCAGCCTAGAGAGAGCTTTTACGAGTCATAAACATCACTGAAGACTTATTATAGCCCAGACGCGCGATCAAACTGCGCCCGTCTCCGAACCTCCCGGGTTACAAGATGTAGAGAGGGGATCCTGCCCTTTTAACATCAAAGTCAAAGGAAGGCCACTTTCATTGGGAGAGACTGACAATGCTGTGCATGCGTTTTCTGGGAGGAGAGGAGGAGGACGGATTAAGAAAAGAGTGCAGTGAAAGCCTCAGCTGTAAACAGCATGACAGTAACTAAAGCAGTAAACTGGGTTTAATCGCTGTGCTGTGATGGGTTCAACGAAACACAAAAAGGCGCAGCACCAGGTCGGACCCGCGTTAATCACTTCTGTAAAGTCTCAGTCTCGCATCTTAGTCGAGTCATCTAATTTAAGTTACTGTTAAATTGAGTGAAAAAGCTCACCAGAAATCAAGAACCAGGTTGTGCATCAACTACCCGCTTTATCAGAGTAGCTTTGGAGTATCTGTGCTCTTTTCAACGACTTTGAAGTTCATAAAGGCAGCTGAGTGTGCACCACCCTTCACAGATGGTCACAATGAGCACACATCACACTGAATTAGGGCCACAGCACGTCCAGGACGCTCAATAAGCTGCTCCCAGCTCTGAACCGCTGCTTCCTCACCTGCACTGTGCAGCCTGGCAGGTTTTGGAGGCTTCATTTAGTAGACTGCAGTACATCTTTGGGCCTGAGCCCTGGCTGGCAAGAACTGCCCACATGCCCACAGTCAACTTCTAATAGCTGTAAAGAGAGCTATAAATAATACTGTAATTGCTCAGAATAGAAATGTAATTGCTACTAGTTCAACTCATTCCTCAACACAACAAAGAGCTTTTTGTGCATATTAACAGACAGTGAAGTGTGTGATGATACGAAATGTTTTTACACCGTTTTGCAGGGACAGTACCCACTGAAGAACAGAAAGGAAGAAAAAAGAGCAAGACAAGAAAGCCTGTTTCCATCTGATGCCCCGGGTTGCATGTCATAATACTCCTGGAGAATCCAAGTTAGTCAACTGTGCCAACTCATTACATCAAATAACTTCAGTATTGTAACATAACTTGTAAAATCATCACTGCTGCTGCAGTTGGTGCCTCACAAAATTACGTTTTGGCATGCAAGAAATGAATTATTCCAATATCTTCAGAGTTTAGATGCGTGGTTTTGTTGTTTGATGATTTCCAGCTGGCAGATAGAGGGTCAGCTGACGGTGAGTTCATTTGCAGATTGACAGATTGAGAAGCAGCTACTGGCGAGCCCTGAGGGATGGCACTACAGAATATGTGTTGCATCAGCATGCCGATAGTAATTGCACTACATACAGTAAAATACCGCAGGGGCAGGGGTGGGCTGAGGATGAATGCATCTTGTAAAGTGGTGAACAGGGTATGCTCGGGATACAACAGGGAATGAAGTCATTTATAAGCCTAGATGTTGTAAACTGTACCAGGAACAGTAGTTAACAACTGGCTTCATAAGAGTGAACGTGATTTGTGTCCAAATACAGAAAATACAGCATGTATAGTTAATATGCAACTTCAGTCACCAGTATTAAACGTCACAATGAAGGCTCTGATTTCCAGCAATGGATAAATGGAGATTCAGGCTGCAGAAACTGTTGTGTAACATCATTTGCGGCCCTGAACACAGTGTCTTTGTTTGAAAAAACAACCGAGGTGACGCCATAAAGGTTAGCTTGGCTTGAGCTTTTTTAAGAAATTCTGCAAAACTTTGAGGTGTGGGGTTTGAAAAAGTGGGCCTTTAGGCGGGAGGGTGGGTCTAGTGAAAGATTGCATTATGGGAAATGTAGGGTTTTTGAGCTTAATCCATACAAGGGACTTAAAGATATTTGGAAATTAGCTGCAGTTTGTAACTTTCTTCGGATCTTGACTGACTTGACCTCACACACTCTTACGCTGTGATTAAGAAAAGACATGTTGGCCTATTATTCATCGTTTGCACACTCTTCACCGCAACATGCTTTAAGTTATTTTCTCAGACGGCTGAGGTAATGAGCGGAGTGAATGGAGTTTTTGTTGTTGTTGTTGTTTCCCTGGTGCTTACCAAGCCGTGATTATCTATTCATTATCTGTTTGACTGAAGAGGTACAGCCGTATCGAGCTAAAAAAACTTCCCATTCGCTTGTTAATCCCAGTGCAATACAGTTGTGTTTTGGAAAGTCTTAATAGAGTGCCGGAGAAAACAAGTTGTTTAAGCTTTATTTTCTGTTGTGCTGCACCGTGTTTGCAGATCTGCAGCATCTTGTCCCACTTTCCCGTATGCACTGACCATAGACTTTCCAGATTCATGTGGATGTTGCAGTTGTCAGCCAGATTTAAACCTCAGAATGTCACGTGCAGTTGCCAGCTGAGCCACCAGGAAGCCTACAGCCCTTTGTTTTTTTTGACTCAGATGCGATTTGGTTCATTTCATTTATTCAGTAAAACACACAAGGCATAGGGAGGATGTCACATTACAGGCAGATTTGACTCTGTGTGCTGAAAAAGAGCAGAGTGTTCCAACAATAGCTATAATATGAAAATTACATTGTTTTAATCATCGCCTTGGTTATGTCTCTGCAGTGACTGAGGAGTGTATGTCGGTGCAGGAGCCATGTTTTTAGCTCTAATTTAAAAATGAGCTTCTGAAATTTTCCATGAGGTCAGGCAGGAAGTTATTCAAATATCCTGAGTGCATTAAAGCAGGTTTTGCTGAGCAAATCTTAATAAATCACATGATTACACAGTCCGAGGCATCTGGACATTCTAGATTAGCACTGCCGGCTACTGACTTTAAATAGTGTGTGTTCAGTGCAGTCAACAAGCACAATTCCTCCAGTTGAGAGGTGCTGAACTAACTCTCCATATGACCTTATCTTTACACTGTGGTGCTCTGAGGAGATTTACTTTAAAATGACACCAAATCCTGTTTAGCACTGAAAATAAATGGTTGGTTTCCTGCGTTACTGCTCCAGCGTGTGAGCATTCGTACGCACATGCAGACTATGTGTGTGCAGCAGCATATTGTCTCCCCTTTGAAGTAGAAACTACATGACTCACATGTTATTTGAGGAGGTGTTTTTGCCTCTCCTAAAGGTCACTGGCAAGTCAAGCGGGCAGGAGAACAAACTTCGTCTCCTGATGATGTGAATATATTAACCAAAGGTTGTGTTTAGCTGCTATAAAAATATGAGAAAACAGAGATTATAACGCGAGACCTTTTTCTTAAAATCTCCTTTAAAGGTCCACCTTTCATGCGTCATTGACTGAAACTGAAATACAGTAATATTAATCCTTGTTTACCTGTTTTCCACTCTCACTCTGAGCTCCTTCTCATCGTTGGATATGTTTAATCAAATCCAAGATTGATCACCGATTTCAGTACCCAGAGAGGTTGTGTGGGTGGTGTAGGCAGGTAGGTGGGAATTGATGCTGTCCCAACAGCATCAATTAATCCTTAATGTCCCAGCTAATGTCAAGCTGTCTGCAGAATGAAACATAAAGTCCTGATTATTCAAGAGGAGCTGTACAGTAAACAAGGTTAAATAAATGAGGGCGGATGAATAACTGCTCTGGTTATAGATACAGGGATTAAGAACAAGTTAGTTTCCATGTCTTATAAGGCGACATGGGACTCAAATAGACATGCTGCGTTGCACAAGTAAGCTCTTCTTTGTTTGGACACTTCTGAGCCACTATGAAATTGAGATAATGTGATTAATTCCCCTCATCTGCAATTATATGCTGTGACATAAAAATTGTTAATTATCATTTGAGAGCAGAAAATTACACTGGAGGGCTGTGCTTTTGTGTGCGTGTGTGCATCCTCCAGGGCTGCGGAGGTTGTTTTGTAACCGTACAGCAGTCTGTGACATATTTCTGATTACCTGCATAAAATCTTATAATTGTCATTCTTAACGCAGTCCATGATTTTACAAGCACAGCCAGCTGCATTTCCTCTAGGTCGACTGCTGATTCTTTGGCAACTTAAATCAATAAAATATGAAGATTTATGTAGAATTTCAACTTAATTCAATTCTAGTGGTTTTGAAGTTTGACCCATATTAAGGACTCTCTGCTTTATTTAGCATTATTATCATATCAAATCTGTCTCCTGAAAGTCCTCCAACTTTATGTGTATAAGGTAATAATTTGGTTTTGTTAAGCAACTAAAACTACTTGGTTATAGGTAGATTGTGATCATGGTTAATAGTACTGATGCAGGAGTGCTGAGTACTTATCAATCAAGATCATTGGTCGCATGTAATCATATAAGGTAAAATCACAGTGAGATGTAATCCCACCAGTTCCTTCACTTTGTGAATTAAAAACAGTTGAAATAGGCCCTGGTGGTGGGAGGACCTCATTTAATCTAAATCTAACCTCCATCCTCCACATTTGACCTTTCATTATTACCAGTGAACTTAAAATGACTCAAATTTAAAGTGCTTGTTATGTAGAATGGCCCATTGGTGGGCGTTGAATAGCTGTGTTATATTGTTATGTATATTAGTTTCATGTATCCAGTGTATTATTCAGTTTTGTTTTCGATGCAATAACATATAAGCAGCATTTTAATAATGCAGCTGCTTGAGGTGGTGCTAAAACAACAGATTTACCATTGAGTCAGTCATTTACTCGACAACAATGCATCAATTTTTAATGCGCTGAAAATGGTCTAGTAATGTTCAAGTACCTGAGTTTTGTACTTGGGGACAGTTCTTGAAGTTTTGAGTAGTTGAGTAAGCCTTTAACTTTTGCTTCAGTGAAACCAACAGTGCATGCAGGAGACAGGAGCAGGATGTGAACCGCAGTCTTGTGTCAAAGTCAGTCCCGATGCAACCGTCCACCCCAACCTCCTCCAGAGCTGGTTCTCTGGCACTCAAACATCAAACTCTGCCCCCGCATTTTGTTTCTGAAACACAAGCCTTTATCTGCACAACAACAAGAGGTTACTTTTTGGGAAAAACAGAACGATAGGTCAGCTTGGATTCATTTTCCATCTTGGTTTGCATGACATCATTATTATACATGCCCTTTTATTTGATCAATTTGGATTAGATTACAGATTCCTGGAAATCAGATTAAAGTCATTGTGTATTTTTAGCCCCCAGCAGTGATCTTTGTAGAACAAGGTGTGTGCAAGTGCAAATTTGTGCATGTGGGCCTGCATTCATTGTCAAGGGATTAAGACCACTAAGCTAATTCAGTGGAGTAATAAAGGATTTCTGTAAACTCCAGATTAATTGGGATTAAGCACTTAAACATACTTTTAGGTCTTGTTGAGGCTGTAAGGAAGGTGAGAGAAAACACTTTTCACTCCAGCGCCGCTCACTGTGCCCTGAGGGACCGAGCATTCAAAAACTCTGTGATGTCTGCCACTTAAGAACAAGGCTGAATGGGGGAGCCCTGCAGCATTAGCCACCTGTGCGCCTGTTGATGCCCTTTTGTCCGTGCTGGTAAGAGTATCGCATGAGTGTCCCCTCGCGCTTCATTCCAGATTTCTCATTTATCTTTTTCCAACCCTCGCTCCTTGGAAGAAGTGAGCTGATAATCACGGAGCCGAAGTCTGGACAGCGAGTGAGTAAATTTGGGCCTCGGTGCATGGACGTCCACCAACACCTTGGATAGTGTTGCGTGAAATGAAGAAACAGGGGAGGGATGTACGGCAGTGGAGTGGGGGTATTTGACTGGGTTTAAAAAGGGTTTAAGTTGGGGAGTGGTTGTTTTCAAAACCCTCACAACTTATCTGCCCAATTGCTTTTTGACAGCGAGGGCCGTTCCGCTCTGTTGCACTGTATTTGTGTCCACAAGCCCTATTAGCTCGTGAAGCTCGGCCTCTTCAAAGTTTCAACATTCACAGCGACTCAGAGTTGCTCTGTAACTATAATTGCTTTCTCATAGCAACATTTCAGAAATGCTGTAATTTTACAGTAATTTTCACAGTACTGCATAATTATTGAAGATAATTAAGTTTTATTTAGCTGAATTTTTCGCATCAATGCGGTATTTTATTCATTATTCTGAAGTAATCTTTCCCGCCAAATCCGAACTTGTTCATTTCCATATCTTTATTTAAGTGCAGACATTTCGTGCTTGTCTGTGAGTTGAGAAACTTTTACCACTTTTGCTCCCATGAAACATTCTCCAAAGTATGGATGTAAGAGGTCAAGCTGAAAACAAGGACCCTGAGCTTGTGAAAAGCTTAAATTTGAGAGTAAGTGAGGACATACATCCAGCACACTGAGCTGCAACACGTTCTACTTGGGCTTTGATTAAACCCATAGAAACTGGACTTCTCCTTCGTCTTCCAGGTCCCATGAAACCACTTAGCCAGCTCTTGAAGTTCCACTGGCCTTGCGAGACCCTGCTCCAGCTCTTTCACACAAGATCCAATTATGAGAAATCTATTTTCATGCCACACGCTGGGATCACGGGTGCAGCAGGAGAGCGGCGAAAACATGCAGGGCAGGTGGAACGTGAGGACCTTGTTCGGAAAAACTGTGTCACGTAATTGGAATGAATAAACAGATTAATGAAAGGACAAAACAGCGAATTAGAAAATTAACCTCGTGAACCTGAGGCTGTGTTTCTCACGCTTTATTTTTAGCCTCACAGTCTCAACTGCCCCACCTGGCTGTCAAAAATTATTCTCAGGGCAGGTCAGGCTTCAAGGAAACAGCATCAATCGGCACTTGAGTGGTATTGCATATGACCTCGGATCCTTTTATGATAAAATATTGACACAGCTTCTGCAGTAGAGGATGTAAAAGGTTGAAACTGACATGAACAAAGGAATTACCAAATGATAGTTTGCTAAGCTCTGCTTCCCCAAGTTATTGTTCCTCCGCCTGTCAAGCTTTCTATTCTTGCAAAGTATATAATGCAAGTAATTCTTGGCACTTTTTGGAACAATGGCAGCTGATTTTGCCATTTAGCCATGAAATGACAACTCAAGCTGACTTGTTTAAACAGGAGAACCCTGTAAAAGCATCTTAAATATGCACTTCACGGCGACACAGATGCTATTGTGCTAAAAGGCTGAGGCTGAAGCCGCATGTCCCTGACAAAAAGTCGGCACCCTCACCGGCTGACGAGCCACGGTGAAGACATGGCGTTGTTCATGTACTGCAATGTAAAGCGAGTTCGTCAGAAGGTAACATGCGAGATCAGACTCTCACTTCATTCTGCTTAGCTTACGTATTTAGACAAGCAAGAAAGAGGTTACATTCCTGTTTTTGTTGTTTGTGTTCTCAAACCGAATGCTTCACTTTTAATGTTACAAGAGAAAAGGCTTTTAGGAAGAGGGCTAAGCAAGTGTTATGCTATCTTGGATAATGAGTTTGGCTGGGGTTGCTGGAGTGGAAATTCCCTCAAATCCAATAAAGGGAAGTAAAATACTACAAAGGGCTGTGGTGAACTGGGCTATTTTTATTTTCATTTTTAAACTTGTAACCTCACAGAATAATTTAGTATTAAATGCTCTTCAGCCTTGGAAGTAACAAGTTGTTCTTCGGACATGCGAATGTTTGCAGCTTATGTTGGAGCAGTAAGCACTTTTTTAATAAATCCCTCACACTTCTGCTCTCTTGTTTTTGGGAAGGGTAAAAAAAAAGACACTATAATTGCATGATCACTGTTCGGGGGAGGTATCTAGCAAACAGTCATTTGTTAAATAACATGAGTTTGTTCAACAGGAAAGACTATAAGTATAGTGAACTTACAGTCACAGGCAGCTCATTACTCTTGTTTACTATCACATCAGCAGAGCTGGAAATTTCTGCAATGCCATGACTGACCCTTGAGGCTGCTTTGGATTTTACAGCGTGTAAATTACATTTATGCATGATGAGAGTGGCGCCACCTGAAAGACAACCGGCTCCTGCTCAAGGTTGCCACACTGAAGATGAACATGATGAAAACGTGCACTTTAGCACTTCACCCATTCATTACTCAGACTCCCACTGGGCACTGACGTATCAAAACAACAGGAAATTGACAACAGGAGGTGACAGATGAGAAATGTGCGTGCCTTCGTATTTCTTCATGTACGTTCTGCATCAGGGTGTGTGATTTTATTGTCTCGCCGCGGCGTGCGTGCGGCCCAGAATGGCCCACAGGGTGGAAATCAGAGAACATAAAAACCTACAGCGAAGCGCCAGCACAAAAATTGCTCTCCTCCAGCCTCATGATTCGCTTGATTATCCACGCCGCTCACCTCCAAGTGACATGACACAATATGAGAAATGATGAATACAGCAGCTCGTCATCTGTATCGGCGGTGGCTGGAAGAAGAAGACAAAACAAATAGAGGAAAAGAAAATCCTCAAATAGGAACTGCTGTTTGAAGGGGTATTATTGAAAGCGCCTCTCTGAGCTTTATTCAGACTCTGTCAGCCTTCACAGCCTGATCTCAAGGGGTTTAGCATCAAATCCTGGACATGACAAGTAATGACTATTTATAGCACAAGAAGTGTTGAATAAAGGCTTATTAGATCACTCACTCTGAGCCGAACATCGCAGCTTGACAATGAGGCGATCCTGCTTCTGTCTTTTGTTTATTGCTATATTTATTTCTGAGGGAAAATCATGTTTGATGCTACTGTTTACTGACAAACATCAGAAAGCCAACACAGAAGGCTGGTGGAATTCTCCTCCACCACCCCCTCGTTCTGGTCCTTCTGTGTCTCTTGTAGAGCTCAGTACATTAGCACTGCTTCCTTTGGCGAAAACAGCACTAATCCAACGTAGAGTAAATTGAGCATTCAGCCGTTTCGGGCTCACCAGTTATTTAACGAGAAGGGGGAGCATGAACATGACCAAGTAGAGGCCTGCTCTGGCACCGTTTTACAGGCTGTCATATAAACATGAGTCTGGGGTCAAGCTGTCGCTAAGTGTGCTTCAGTGATGTGGAGGATGGGTGTATATAAATACAGGTCTTTCCAGTAGTTATCCCTCCCTCGGTGCACTTTCCCAGCCTTCCTTCCTAATGCACCTGCTTCCTTTCCTTTCCTCTGTCCATCCATGATCCTTTCTCAGTGCCTCTTCCCCATCATTTTGCCCCTCCGTCCTTTCATCAGCACATCATTTCTTCCTTGCTGCTGCTCCCTTGTTTTCCCCCTCACTTCTTTCATTCTTTCACGCCTGTCCCTTCCATCACATCCCTCCACATTCGTCTGACCCTCTTCCTGTGAGGACGATGCAAGACTGCAACGCTCTTTTTGTCCCTCTCGCACACACAGACACACACAGAGTCTTGTTTCCATCACTTTTGGTGACGTTACAAAGACTTACATTCATTTCCTGGAGACCTACCCCAACCATAACCACTACTTGCCTAACCCAAACCTTAACCATAACCTAAAATCTAATGATTTACATGATGAGGACTTACATTTAGGATGGCGAGTCCCCACAGTGTGACTGTGGAAACTGATTTATGTCCCCACAAAGTCACACACACATACACACATGCATAGAGTTTTATCACAGTCAGCACTGAACAGTTTGACAGTGAAGAACGAGCGAGGTTCCCCAGTTTCAAAAAGAGGATTTCCTCTGGGGCAAGATTTCTAAACTATAGATCCGGCCCTTAAATAGTGCATCGTGGTAATATACTTTAATGAGCATCTGGGGCAGAAGCTACATTTCTCATCGAGGTCACGGGCTAGAGAGAGTTTGACAGTGGATCTAAAATCCATCCAAAGGTTTGTAACATGGTGAAAGTGTCACAAAGTCAGCATAGTGATGAGATTATTTCAGTTACACAGCGAACATTAGCCGCCATAAACTGCTGGTCAAACCAAACCTAAAAAGACTGGGTTAGCATTACCTGAACGTATTGAATTGATTGTAATATCTATGAGGTTAACATGTAATTTTTAGCAGGAGGAGTGTTATTTTTTATTCAAAAATGTGCTTAGTCTGGCTTTAAGGCTTGATCTTTAATTGACAGGTGCTTAGAATACAGCAGTTTTAATGGCTACGACTCTGCTCTCTCGCTTGCCTGAAACTGATATTTTGACATCGGGAAAAGCTGGGGCGACAGCAAACCCTCTTGAGTCGAGATGTACAGCTGACAGAGGAATAGTTTTTGTCACCACACTGACAAAGCAGATTCAAGGCGACATTTTTCACCCATTTGTTCAACATTTTTTTAACACAAATTGGGGAGGAAGAAAAAAAACATACCACCATGCACTTAAAAGTTTAACTCCCAAGCTGCCACCAAATTCCCTCTCTGCTTTTCCTCTAAGGTAGCCCGGGAACAACAAAGAAATGACAGCCCTATTATACAAAGACACTGCTGCCAACTGTTCGGGAGACACCGGACGGAACAACGGGGGCCATTATCCATAATTAATAGCCCTTTGGTTGTTTTAAGCACCCGGCCTATGCATATTTTAAAGAAATATCCAGTGAATATGTTATGTATAGGACTTGTAAGAAGATTGGACAAAAAGAATCAGCATCAGAGAAACTGATGTGAACTTCGTTTCCCAGTGTCTGCACACGGCTCCCTCCCAGAGTGCTCAGTTGCTAGGGGACCAGAAGACTAATTTGGCCATCGCATTGAATATGCAGTTCAAAGGCTTTCCAGAGACATTTTTTTGATTTTACATTTTTCATTACATGCCAGACACAGTCCAAAGGGAAACATAAGCAATTTGTCACATTGGGATTCATGCATCCATGATACCTCGGTGCTATTTTTGACGAGACAAAGTACCTTGTCAGGGATGTCTTGTACACAGGACTATGGAACTTGCTCTGAAGAATGTCTCATTACATGTGGATAATAAGAAAGACACAGACACACTGGGACTGCCCAGAGCTGTCATATAAATGTGGTAACTTTGGCTGTAAAACAAGAAGGGACAGGGTGACTTTAGTTGAACTTAATCTAATTATTACATCAGCAATGGATGAAACGACTGTGCGTAATGTGAAACGTTTTGCTTGTAGTGATGGGCCCGCAGAGAATCGTCGCCCCCTGCTGTTCCTCTCACCAGCATGTACTGCTTTAGCATCTTTAAATTCATAGCTTTGGTTTTACAGCCCATAACTTGACTGCTTTGGGTCACTCTCACCACTCTCCATTTCCAGCTGCAGTAGGCAAATGTTTTTAGGCAAAAAAAATGCTAAAAGTGCTAAAAGACTCAGTTGGCAACAAGCTAGTGAAACATAATAGCAAGCTAAGAATCAGATAACTCCACCAGGAGCTGGTTGAGGGCAAAATGGAGCTAAAAGAAGGATGAATGTTGGACTTATATTGGTCAGACTGCCAGAGCCACAACTCCACATTAATGCTAATGTAGCTCCATGTCATCTCAAAGTGTACTGTTTGCATCTGGGGGGTTGTGGGTATTGATAAAGCCTCAGATAAATATGTTAACATGTTAATCATAACAATTTTGTAAGTCAATAATGTGTCAGATGTTGTGTTGGACAACTTTAAGCTACCTTTAGCCGGTTAAAAATGTGAATAATAAGTAAAAACAAAAACAAAAACATCAAGCTATCATCATAGTTTATCATCTATACAGGACCACATCCTATATTCAGCATGTCTATGGCAGCTGGTAACAGTAATGCACCTTGTGGGGGAGCTTTGCGTGTGATCCTCACAAGGCAGCTCCTACCCCGAAGCGCCGATCACTCCAGCCCCTTCATCCCTCCACTTTTGTTTTGCAGCACCTTCACGGTGCGAGCCGAGCGTCAGCACATTCAGAGGCACTCAACGCTGTCCCTCCAGCGCACGACCAAGTCTGTTTTGATGCTGCCAGCTTGTCATTTACTGCCTCAATGAGGTACACGTGCAGACACACAAACATCATTTTCAAGGGGGACTGTGTGAATAAAAAAAAAAAAAAAAAGAAACCACTGTGAGAAAATAAACGCCTGCAGCTGAGAACACAGCAGGAGCGTCGTTGATGGGTAGATGCCTTAAGCGCTGACAGCTTTCAAGGGACGGTGATTGCCTTGTTGGCTCTCTCTTACATTTCAGGACTGAAGTAGCTGCTTTGTTGTCAGAGCAGCATGACAATGTATTATCCATATTCTGAAACAGTGTCTACTTCACTGCTGTATATTGCAGCAAAGCATCAGGATGAGTTTTCTCGCCAATTTTCAGTCAGATGTGAGTATAATTGGATTTGTTGAAAATAAAGGAATCGTATGATTAACGGCTATCTCCTTTGTTGTTTATTTTCTCCTCTCATTTTTCATGTTTTGCTTTTGTTTCCCGTGCTGACTCAATAACTTCTCCTCATTTGTAGGAAGCCTAAAGGACAAACACAGAATCCCCTTGGGTTACACAACGCTGGAGCACACACACCGTCTTGCTTTGACGCATGAACACACACGCGCGCGAGCCCCAGCACGCGCGTCGAGTTTGGCTAACAACACTGCCCTCTCCTCTTTCATTAGGCCCATGCACAGGTGCAGAGCGTGCTCTGCACTGATGAAAAATAATTTATCAAAGTCTGTGGTGGCATTGCGGCAACCTTTTTCTCCAAATGTCACCTTCAAAGGGGCTCCTTGCTCAAGCATTATTGTTCTAAGGCAACAGAGCCCAGAAATTGCCTGGGGCAACTAAATGAGGTTCCTATTATGAACGCTATGATTAAGTGTCCCCTGGTGCAGTAACAAATCCACAGCTCACCTCACCCCACCTTTAATCTACATTGTCTGCCTGAGAAAAGGGCAAAGTCACTCTTCTCACCTATCAAACCCTTTTCTTAATTGATCATGATTTCACTTTGTTCAAGACTTTCATGGTCCTTTTTAGTTCTGGCATGGGGAGTGCTGTGGTTTCTTTTCGTACTGCACGGACACAGGGAGGAGGTCGAGGTGGATTTTGTATATATGAGCCACTGAAACACTTAATTAAAGGGACACTCCATCAATATTAAGTTACTCATTCTCATCAGATGTATAATATCTTCTGTGGACATGGAGGGAAATTTGGAAAACCTCAGTTTGCTGCCTATTCATTTCAATGAGGAATTAAAGGTGCTTTGTGGAATCTGAATGTTACACTCTGCACTGTTTGCATCCATGTTTACAAGCCAGCAGTCCTCTTCTTTCCTGCCCTTTGTGGGTGTTGTATTTCTTTTCACTTTGCCACCACCACCTGTCGATCAGTGGAATAATGTGAAACCGCTGGCACAAAAAAGGAATCCTGAAAACTGTTGCTCCATAGCATTACTAGTGGTCAAAATGTCCACCCTGTACCTCTAAGCGGAAGAGATAGATTCCTTTGCAGTCTTGATTCTGAGCTCAGCTTTGAGTTCAGTCTGTTTGAAGTCTGACCTACAAATAACACGCTGTTGTTCGCGGGCTAGCCATGCAAGCTCCCTCAGGTTATCTCGACTTCAGCTTAAAAGCTACAATTTTTTCAACAAAAAGCCTGTATTACACACCGGCTGCTTGGAGGTTGAAAGACTAATGAAAAGATGCTATCGTGCTGCATCATGGTAAGTGTAGGGTGTAGTGTTTTGGTGCTTGACCCGGCATTGCATAAAGAGGGACAGCCGTGAGAGCAGAACATGGGTGGTTTGAAAAATTGGCAATCTTTGTGTGGTTAAAACCAATGAGCATCTTTTCAGCCTCCTGTTCAAGTGCCATTGAGCAAGGCACTTTGTCCCCACCTGCTCTGATTGCTCAAGACTCTGGCTGTGGCTCGGAGCAGCTCCTCTGTGAGGCTACAAGTAATTTTATAGACGAGAAGCAGGGTGATATACTGACAAAAACAGGAGATTCCCTTCCCTGGAGTTTTCAATCGGGTGTGGATCTGGCAGTTTAGACAGCCGTGGCATTTGTTTGATATGCTTTTCATGTTCATCAAACCAGTGAATGACGATGCACGCCCCGCGGATGACAGCGCTGTCATCTTGCGTGAAGGCACTTGTTTCTGGAAAAACTGCAAAAACATATTACAGCGTGAGGGTGATCATTATTCAGCTGTTCTTACCTTGCCCTCAGAGGGGCTGAGTGGACGGAGAACGAGGCAGAAAAAAACACTTTGTCTGCTTTCATGAATCATATCTACACCTTAGTGAAGTGTGTCCTCTATTTTGGCAGTTACAGTATATATATGATTCAGCACCATATGAGATAAGCCACCCAGATTCGCAGACATCTTTAAAAGAAGTCGGATGGAGTGCTGAAAGAAAGGCACTCCTAGGACAGGTAATGGACAAAAAGGAAATAAAGGACTGTTAAATGGGTGATTCATATTGTAACATTTAACAGAAAAACGTCCAAATGTCCCAACATGGTGCTGTTATCTACTTTGTGTCCCCAAGGCTTTGCACACTGTGATTAAGAAGCTTCTTAAAGCTATTCTCCAACGAACTACAAACTTTTTTACCGAAGTTAAATATGGCTTTGAGTCCATTCATAAATGGGGTCATTCTGAGAGCAAAGCACAGACAGGAAAAAAAAAAAATCTCTGCTTTAGATTATGTGTTATGACGTTTTTTTTAGACTAATATATTTAATCTGTACTGCTTTTGTTTATGGTGGTGCACATATTGAAGAGATGAGAGTTGAAGCATCCTGCAGCCAGATTTTGACCACAAAAATGTTGTCTGCTAAAGGTTATTGGGGTTGTTTTTTTTTCCTCCTCCTATAGATAGTTATATAAGTATAACTTGAAAGAAAGATACTGTACACTGGTGTTAAGCAGAGCACTGAGTGGAGTGAAGATTGGAGCAAATTGGTGCAAACCAGACAAAAGCAGGAATATGAGCAACACACCACAGATCAGAGGGAAACCAGCAGAACTGAAGCTCTGCAGTGATGTCAGAAAATCTGCAAGAAACACATCTGGTGCCAATATGGAGGTGCATGGATGACTGCTGTGTGCAAATGGTGTCTAAATATAAGCAACCAAAGCAGACAGGCTGCTTTAATGTTGATGCTGCTGAATTCCGGCAAACGGTTCAACGTCTCACCGTGCTGATCGATCGCTGTCACTGAAATGCTGCTTTGTCTGCAGTCTATTTGGCCCAAATCCTCTCTAAATCACAAATTGCCATCCACAGCTGTTCTTACCCAAAGGCTGAGGACTTCCAATATGGCCGCTGGAGGTTTCATTATATCACCTCACCGTCTGTAACAGTGGTTTCCCAATACTGAAATTGTTTTCACTCTGGCCTCCTAATGAGGCACATATGGGGTGCGAAGTGAATGCAATTAACTGCAATTAACAAGCGGGAAGGCAAGAAAACCAGCAACATTTGGCATCATGAAAGCTGAGCTGGAAATCCAGTGCTAAACCAAGTTGAAATGACCTAAGCTTTCCCAAATTGAACTTAGTGCTCTCCTAATAGGGATTTGCAAGGCTTTAACGCTCACACTGCAGATGGAGCATCCATTGCTGTGTAGTGAGAGGGCCAGGGACAGTTACAATGAGCGTCATGGCTCTTTTGAGGAATTGTACAGACCATTGTCAAATAGAGCGAGTCTTCATTGGTCCTTATTAGTTGCACTAGAATGAGCAGGAGGAGCAGAGGCTGGTGTTTGGATAGCTAAAAAAAGAGCCTCACTTGGAAGGCTTTGATGGCCTGAGATAAAACTTACAGGATGTGAATCAAACAAGAAAAATAAAGACAATGTTTATCTTCAGTGATATGAGGTTTTCACGTGTTATTAATATTTTATTAGTATAGTTTTCTCTCCTTCATGTGTTGAAATCAGTTTGCATCAAAGGTTCAAAGGTCACAGCCAGCTTGGCAAAGGCTCATTTGGTTTCATGCATACTTATGATGTGAACAGAATCACAAAGAAAATTGACCTTTTAAAGAAAATTGGGAAATGTAATATTATATATATATATGTAATAGTATATTGGATCACTCAGATTTCTTTAAGTTTAAGTTTGCTACTCAGAACAAGATGAGGCAGGTGCAAGTCAAGGCCATGGAAACTAGCACATGCCTTTAAAAATGTCATTACAGTAAACTCCTCATGAATATATCTTGTTATTCATGCTTTATCTCACTGTTCCATCATTTAAATGTCCGTTTAATACCATGTCTCCCTTTCATGCTGCCATGATTGCAACCACACAGAATCAAACAAACATATGATCTTTAAAATCACATTATATGTCATTTTCTAGCATTATATACTGCACACACACACACACACACACACACACACACACACACACACACACACACTGTAAGCTATTGTATGTACAGGTTTTTCTAAGGACTACACTACTGCTCCTCTCCAGCGACTTTTACAGTACTTCACATGTTTAAATTACTTAAACCACTGTCTGTCCTACTGGCCCCTGAACAAGCAGCAGAGGCCTCATCAGCAGCTTACAGTAACTTGTGAGGGAGAGCAGTTACACTTGCACGTGCAACTGGCAGTACAAAGCAGTGCGGCTTTGCAGCTCTGTGTGTCAAATTCCATGTAATATCTAATGTCTTGCTAAAGAAGGAGCAGTGATAGTTCACACATACAAATTGAACTCACCTCAGCCTTGAAAGGGAGCATATTTCAGTGTTGAATTTCAGTCGTATTCTACACTGAGCTCACAGTCCTGGGGCCATAAATTCTACATGATACTTTACAAGTGTAGACTAATGCTTGGCTAGCAGAATATAGAGTTTTACTATAGCTGTACAGTTTAGAGAAGCTGCACTTTCACATATCAATAATGTATACAGACAAAAACAAGACTGCGGCACTAATCGCTGACATATTTTAAAACAGTAGGCAGACAGTTAGTGTAAGCATACAGTAAAGTCTGGACAGGAGCATGGAGAAGTTGCATGAACTCCCATTTGTTTTCCCTGAGTTTTGCTGCAGATAGATAGCTAGAGGGAGCAACATACTGGAAAATCTCCCAATGAGATGTGAAAATCTGTAATGCTGTAATGCTTCGTGGTGTGGTCCCATGCTGTATGCTGGCTAATTGCAGCGTGAACAGGTACTCACTGTCCTCATTGCAAACAGTCTGTCCTCATGTCTGTTAGCTGCACACAGTAATCAGTTATTAGTTTATAGTTAAAATTGGAAAGGGCAGCATATGATGTGCATCAAAACCTCCATTCCTTGCATCTGGTGTGTGCTATGCAGCCCATTTGGCAAAAAATAGCATGTAAAATGGAAAATCTTGACAATGGTGTGGTAACACAGTCAAATTTACTGTGCTAATCTATCCTGCTCTTCTGCTTTGGCCTTCAGAAATGGCTGGGTGATGGATTACACAAAGTTATCAAAACACACAATCGAACCCAATAGCATGACACAGAAGATGTTCAAGTGTCTTTACTTGGGAAAAGTCCATGCAGGCAAAACCCAATAAACACAAGCTAGGTCACAAGGCAGTAGAAAGCTAAGGCTCGTGGAACAAAGACAATCTGGCAGAGACCTCATACAGGTGGTCCAGTGTATAGACTAAGGAGCTAATGAGGGAATGGGAAACAGGTGAGTGGGGAGGGTGAGCAGGTGAGGTGATTCTATTGGCAGAAGAGCTGGCTGGTGGGAGTGGCAGGGTGATTGGGTGCAGAACTGATCAAACGCACTTTAAACAGCAAGTTAATCCACTGGAGGACATGTGTCACCTTGCAGTGATGTAGAAGTCTACACCAGCCTGTGTCAGCACACTGTGACATCACTGCTGGGTGTGGTTACAAGTGCAACAAGGAGCACTCAGAGGTGTAACTGAAAACCAGTGTGTTGAGCTACTTTTAAGTGCATATGAAAAAGAAATCATATTAAAAAAGGATATTTCAGACAGGTTTATCTTATACAGTAAATATATTATAAAGGCAGTTGTGCTTCTTAAGCCCATCATTGTGATTCCGCATCGTTTTGCTGTGTTGTCTTAAAACTGACCATTGTCAGTAGAGGTTCAAAGGGTGCAGGGGAAACTTTACCGTCTCCCTGCTGCTTGTTTCAGTGTGGAGGAAGGAGGATTGAAGTCAGCAGGAGAGGCTGCTTTTGTCAGAGAAGACAGCTGATGTGGATTGCTCACTGCAGCTCCTAACAAGAGCCCCTGCAGGCTTCAAGCCTCCAGCAATGCTTCAAGGTGACTCGATTTATCCTAAAGTGCCACATATGAGGACCACCTTGTAGATTCAAATCGCATAAAAGAGCATCAAAGCCTGACATTACATAGGTGAAGAGCTCTATATTTCAATGGCTGAGGATTTTCATGTGCAGTCTGTATAAATGTTTCAAAGAACCCCACGTGCTGGTGGCAGGAGTAGCTGAGGAGGCCAAATCATTGCTCAGAATCTGCTGTTTGAATCCCTGGACCACCTGGAAGACGCGGACACGGGGAATGAATGAGACGTGCTCATCCTGCCCTGAAAGAAACATCTGTGATGGCGCCGGGTTGCCTGAAAAATTTTGCGAGACGAACATGACGTCTTGAAACGATGCTCCGACATGCTTCATGCACAAAAAGAGTTACAGGAACATTTTTCTGACATGAAATGTTGATGAAGGACATGGAGACAGCACACCGGAAAGTGAGGAAGCGCTTGACATATGCATTTTTCAGTTCAGAGTCGCTTGGTTCAATTCTCAACTCATCCTGAAACATTGTCTACGTGAACTGATGGTTTTTTCTTTTTCTTCCGGTTGACAGACTTTAAAATCCATTAATAGCTTTAAAGCGTTGAAGGGAACAAGTTTGTCCTAATTATACTGTAACTTAACATAAAGACGTCATTAAACACACCCAGATTGAGTCTCCCTTCATGGATTTTTGGTGGAATATCACTTTAAAGACAACACTGACTGCTCCGTCCTCTGCTTGAATTCATGTCGGTCACCAAGAAACCTGATGCTGGCAGAAAAATATAAAAACAGTATCATTTTACTAGAAGGGGATAGTCCACAAAAGATTTGCCTGAGAATCACTTTAATTAGCTACATGGCCAAGACCAAAAAAAAAAAGTGCTATTTAAAATGATGGATTATGTTTGTCAGTGCAGTGGTACATCTCTGGAGGTTGCTTCTAATGGATCTTGGAAAACAATAGGAGCATATGACCTTTCGGGAGGTTGGATAAACCTTTGTCTCTGACTGTACAGAAAATATAGAGGCAGGTCGAGATTTCTCATGTTTTGTATAAGCAATGAGGGAAAAACACAGGCATCCTCATCTTCAGCAAAGCATCTCCAGCTGGCCTGGCATGACCCCAATTTTAACCGAGGTTGTTCTCCTTGGCTGAATTTCACCTCTAGCCAGACATGCGTCCAGTTCAAGCTGCTGCATTGTCTCGTAATCCTTTTGTCTGTATGTGGGTGTACTGCACTCACTGCATTCGAGTTTGTGCTCATTTTGTGAACTTTTCTGAACCTGCATTGTTGTTTTCTCAGTTGCGAAATAGACTGTGCATCATTCAAGTGTGAGTTCACGTGGCTTAAAAACCCCCTGCACTCACTTCTTCTCTACTACTAATCATTAATGGTAAAAACGAAAATGAGAATTAACTCTGGCTGTACTGCCTGACTTCTGAGTTAGCATTTTGGCAAATCATATTTGCCCCATAAGCAGTTTTCTCCTGCCATATTTCATTATCTGCCTTCCTCGCTGCCTTTGATCAGCCGTATCCTGCACTTTGTAATGTTTAAGAATATCACAGGATATGGAATGTGTATGTTTGTGAGCTGAGGAATGAGCTGAGGAATGTTATATATAAAATAGGAAAAAAATAAAGACAGCTGGATGACAGTTCTCCCACATCAAGGCGCAGGCATTAAATCTGTGTCTGGTGGCCTTGCCGTGTTCAGCAAGAAGTCGAGAAATAGCAGCCTTTCATATGAACACTGACAGCTCCCCAGGCAGACCAAGGTTAAAGTGGTGTTAAGGATTTTTTTTAGGGGTTTTGTACATCTTTGATCAGCATGGAGTATTATCTTGAGAAGCCAGAAGTTTTAGAGTAACTACTTTCTGATTGAAAAATTGATTATTTGAACTTGTAGAGCACTTGCTGTACGTTTGAGGATTGGGAGTCGCTAATGTCTCTCCAGTGCCTTAAAAATACGGCAGATGTGCTCCAGATTAAGCTACCTCTTTGCCTCATTCGATGATATATTACAACCGAGGGGAGAGGAGTAGCATTTGATCCTGTTTAATGTTCTACAAGAAAAAGGCCCAACATGGTTTGTGGGAGATCATAATTTTGGGATTTAGCTGAAAAATCAAGGTAGTTTAAGTGAGACTATGCAACTTTTTGCAAACTATTGTGGCCCCAAGTGGCAATAACTGACAAAAGTTTTGCTAAAACTCAGCAACATGAGCCCCCCTAAGCTACAGGTCAGAGCAGACCAGTGTATTTAATTGTGGGAGAGTCCATTTTATCACTTGTCATTTATTTTTTCCATCTATGAGAGAAAAAATGCCTCTCAAAACTCTCACCTTTAAGTTAAAATAAAAATAAAATAATTAATTCTGTCATTCAGCTGGGATAGGTTGGCTGAGCCCCCGATGAAGACACCAGTGAATAAATCCTTAATGTTCCTCTTCAGTGATGTCACTGCTGATTCGGAATGACATGAAAAGCGGTGGCCTGAAATCAACGCTTTGCAGGGTGAAGTATGGGTAACAACAGCTCCCTCCTAATTGAAAACAGGCGCAGCTGTGCATCGCTGTACCGACTCCCCTGCTGCACATGCAAATCCCATTTTGCTTGGGATTGTTGCCGCTGCAGATAATCACTCCTTAGATGAGCTGTTTTCAGTGGAGCTTATACATTTGAATATGGTAATGAATTCACCTGAGGGGGGACTTTAATAAGGGAGGTAATCGATAAGGCAATTTAAGCTAAACAGCTGAGTTAATCTCTTGTTACACGAGTGACACAGGTAATGAGTCATTGGTAGTGGGAAGAAGGGTGTAATAGATGCATTTATCAAACATTTAAAATGAGAAGCAAATTAGCTACTAGCTGTATCTCTTTCTGTTTTGCCTTGGAGCATAATTGTTGCACACAGGACTGTAATTGGGACAGTGGGTGCTTACGTCTCACTGAATGCGCAGGGAGCTGTTTGAGAAATGTGCTGTATGTCAGTGTCATAGAGAGTGAATAGATGTTAATGGTTTGCAGGTAAGTGCACTATTAAATACTGTGTATTTTTCTGGGTAGGACAGAAAAAGCATGGTTGAAACACTGTTATGGCCAGAGATTCACTTCCTACTTGCACCACCCATGGTGCAAATGGATCTGCAAGATACAGCTCATCTTGGCTCCACTCAGTTCCTTGTAGCCATGAAGAAACCTGGGATCCAGGGCAGGTCCAGTGTATATTTAGTTTGACCTGGTTGGGCTTGTTGTGCCTGTGAAGACTGCAAGACATTTGGGTTATAAGCAGCACCCACAACATTGTGTATTTTCAAGTATCTCGACATGTCACACAAGTGCCGCACATGCATGCTCATGGTGCACAAGTGCATGCTCATGGTTCTGGGAGGCTGTAATCAAGCACACTGGTGCTTTGGGCTAAGTGCTTGCATGCTAACATGCTCACAATGACAGTGCTAACATGCTGATATTAGGTGGGTATAATGTTTAACAAGAAAACCATTGTTAGCATGCTAACATTTACAAAACACCACCAAAAACAAAGTACAGCTGAAGCTGATGGAACGTCATTAGTTTTGTCGGCATTTCTTTATTACAGAATTTTACAAATGACATGAAATTCATTAGAGTACATCCTCTGTATGTGGAGCAAAAAGCCTTGAGATAACAGTTTGTACATTCTGCATGCAGGTCCAGGACTCTATTGGCTGATTAAAAGGGTGAATTTAGATAAAACCCTTCCTTTGTGCAGACTGAATCTCCACAGAAAGGCAAGTGCAAAGGGTCTGTTCCCCAGTTCGATCTGTCACATATTCATTGTTCATTTCTCTCTTCATAGGCCACACAGGCAGTGCTGCTCCAGAAGTTCAGCTGTGCTGCTGTCTTGCCCCCTGATTGTGTCCATCCAAGCTTGATGTAAGAACAAATCAAGGCCCCGGGGCCAAGCTCCATGTTTCTTTATGCTGGAATAAATTAATAGGCAAGAGGAGAGTTTTAACAACCGACTTTGCTTTATTTATTTCTGATGTATGTTCTGCTTTGTCTTAGGAGGCTGACATATCTTAAGCTCGGATATAGATGCAGACAATAATCCTCGCCCTGCAGAAATGAATTTTAACTTGACATCATGCAGTATCACTGAGGCAAAATTGCAAATGAGTGTCATAAAAGTTAAATAAGAGCTTTAAGAAAGGTTGGCTCCTGATTCATTATCCTGTCTGATTGAGCGCGCATGTGTGTGTATGAATGTATGCTTGCGTGTATGTAGTGCATGAGGGTGTTTTTGCGGAGCGGTAGATGTCGCCGGGACTCAGCTGTGTGTGGGTTGACAGAGGCTAAGGGGCCCATTGTGGCACGCTAAAAGCCAGGTTAATGCTTTCCATGCATAATCTGAAAGCTGGGGCAGCGGCAGTACATCTCCTCTCATTTAAATCTCACTGGCTTGTGTAACATCTTTTATTCCTTGAGTGGCAGCTTTCCTTTCTTTTTTTTTTCCCTCCAGCAGCTGCTTCCCACCTCAGCCGCAGTGATAAGCATGTTCGGTCCTGCAGCGGGGGCTAAATGCTGCATCAGGAAGCCCCCCCCCCACCTCCGTCTGAAAATGTGCTCTCACCACTTATCTACACACCAGCATCACGGGCACTGCATTTAGTGGAGCATATCCTGATTGACTGCTGCATTGATTTTAAATTAGCATCACCGTGACTGCCCTCTGCATGGGCATTCATTCAGATTACGATGTAGAGAACAGAGCATGTTACATTTCAGTCTGACGGTTCTTATTAGCACCAATCAATCCATGTATCCCTTTCAACTAGGGACTTGCATAATGTTTGCAGAAAAGCTTTGGCTGCTAAGCGGTCAGTCGCAAAGCCTGTGATTAAGTTATTATTTTCCCAGCCAGCCCAGGGCTCTTAAATATTCATTTCAAACAAACTGTATTCCACAACATCACTGTAGGTTAACCCTTATGTTTAGTTGCATTAGACTTGTTTGTGGTCTCACAGACTCCACAGCTGCATAAGTAAAAAAATATTAACTCAAACAATTTGTTCTCTTGGACATATATATATTTTCATTTCCAAATACCATAAATAGACTTGGGATTTTGGAGAGTAATGCTGCATAAACAGCACTATGAACACCAATCACACACAGAGAGCGAGAGAAAGTCCATTGCATGAACCATGTTTCACTGCTGTGGTCTTGGGATGCCAAACTTTGTTTTCTTTGTCAGATTTTTGGGGAGTTCTTATGTCTTTATGCGATTTGGGACAGTAGAGGAATGGCAGAAAATGAGAGGTAAGAGATGACATCAGTTCAAACTCAGGTTCAAAAGCAATTCTTCAAAAATCAGGAAAAGTCACGATGTGTCAGTGGGATTTTTATTTGAAATATGTTTTTGGGGGGCTGTTAGAGAGGCACTTACAGAGGCCCAGAATTGAAGGTACTTGGTAGAGCTAAAGCTGCTATCTGTCGAAATTGACATTTTGCAATTTGGCACCCCTACCCCCTACACAGACTTCATTCGTACTCTGGGATTGGCTCATTTTTCCAAATAAAACAAGAATAATTCCATCTGAACAATTTTAAAGACACTGCCACATAACAAATCTGCAAATAGTGGCTTTAATGTAATTAAACTCATGAAAAATCATTTTCTATTGGCATCATTGCCCTGAAAAATTCTGACCTGACTTCCTGCATCGTGCTCACACTGGTCAGCTAACATCAGTGTATGCAGAATGTGTTGATATCCGAGCTGAAATTAAAAGAGCTATTACATTATTACCCAACGGAGACTGGCAACCTAAACAATGAGCTCAGTCACTTAAGCATGTCTATCTCCATTTGTCTCTTTCTCTCCGCACTCTTTACTTGTCAGCAGTTCCTACCCTCGACGCAATTTGAATAACCTCCCATCACTGCAGTTTATCGTTCATCAGGAGGACACTTGGCCTGGCTCCACATGTCAGGAGGAGGCTGGCTGCCCTTCAGTCAAGTCTGTGGTTGATGTGCTGAAAAAAATAAATAAAACAAAAAAGAGAGACCCATTGGGAAACTTTGGTATCGGCTCTGAACCCCCTTAAATCTCACAAACTAATTAAGAAAGTAATTGTTACCTCTCAAAACATAGCTGCAATCAGATCTAGGGTATTAACCAGGGCTGACAGCAATCACCATTTAATCTGACTAGAAAACTATTGCAGTGATATCTGTCTCATAATCACAAATGCAATTATCCTTTTTTTTAAAAAAAAAAAAAAAAAAAAGATTGGAAAGATTTTGCTGCTGTAGCTACTGTATTCCCACCATCAGCAACAAAAATGAGTACACCGCCTTTGTTTGGTCAGCAAGGGGTCGCATTGTAAAAGAGAAGCACTGAAGCAACCTCTCACCTTCGATTCAGCGGCATTGTTTGATAGTATGTGTGAATACAAATAACTTAACCACTCCTCGCTTGTAAAACAAGATAAAAGTTCTCCTTTTCCTGATTTACATGAGCTCCAGCATGTCAGACTAACCGAACCGGGGCTTTTTCTTTCTCGTCCACAATAACTCTGACCTCCCTCGATGGAATGCAACACCCTTGTCGGCCTCCATCGCGGCTGATGTTGCTCCAAATCAGTGTTGGGTGTTATTTCCCGCCCCTGGTGTCGCCTTTTAGGCTGTGCCTTGCCCTTTTATCTGTGTAATCACTAGGCAGCGTACTGAGATCAGACACACTGTCCGAGTGACTCCCCTCAAAGGAATGTGAGCGCTCAAACAACTCAAGTACATGAAGGAGGGAAGGTATTTGTGTGTGTATTTGCATTTCTTTTTGTGTTTGAGTGAATGTGTTCGTCGAGCCATGTTTGCGGTGAGTGGTCGAGTGTCAGAACTGCAACTTTCTGGAGCAAACACTGCTGGCAGCTCTCCATAGTAATCAAATCACACATCCCTAAGCCCAGTGTGTATCAGCTCTGAAGTTCAGTCAAGTTAAAAGTCGTGTGGGTTTGTGTTGGTGTGTGTGCTTGTGAACCACAATGGAAGAATAAGCTTGTATGTGTGCTTGTGTGCCTGCGCCACAGCTCCAGCAGGGTCACCACGATGCCATTCATAGTCACAGTTTGTGACGGGTGTCTGACAAGCCCCACAGGAGGACTGCTTGATGTGCTGATACAGACAAGAATGTTTCTTAAAGTGTTTTGCAGAAGAGAAAAAAAGATGGAAATGAACATGCGGCTCAAGACTCAAAATGCACAGAAAAGCGAACCACCAGAGAGTTTGGTGGACTCAGTCATACCCATTTTATACCTGACATGCAATCCAGTGGATGTAATGTTTCTATCCCTTGTGCTCCACATGCAAAGTATTAAAAAAAGTATAAAGAAATAAGTTAAAGCATGGAAGATAAATAAAAAAGCGAGACTAATAAATCACCGCAACTGGAAAACAAAGAAAAAGAATCCAAAAACCAACAACAACAACAAAAAAACGACCTGAATAACAAAACAACATGACAACAAAACTCAGTGAGGAATATCTCTCGCTCACTATCTTACTTATCTCTCCAGCCATGAACCCACCACATTGCATCCTTCTCCTTTACTTCCCTGAAGCGAGGCAATCTCATTCCATCTGTTTTATTTTGGCAAAGACAGATAGCTAATCCTGAAATCTGATTATGCTTCTGAGGAAAGTTTTCCACTGACGTGATCAAAAACAAACATTATTCACATGGAAATGGTTTGGTCTTTTATCAGCTTAGCTTCGTTGAGGTGGGGTGCCTGCCTCATTAAATCCCTGTAATGTTTTACAGTGTACGTCTAGCAAGCATAACCGGTGCAGATCTGCATCTGCTGCTGTGTGCCAGGCTTCTTCCTCAGCCGCCATCAGTGTGCCTGCATGTGCGTGACAGCTGGTGAGGTGTGACACTGAAACGTTGATCCATCCTAGCTGCATCTACAGGTATGTGTTGTCCTATTGTTGCTGTTGTTTGCTCACAAATGCACCTCTGTGTGACACCACAGCATGCACAAATTGTTATTAGTTATCTGGTTTCTGAGAATATATGTGCGCTTGTGTGCTTGACTTTCAAAATTAGTGAACAAATATAATGGAAAAGTAGTCCTGATGAAGACTGTGTTAAGTCTGTTACGAGGCCAAATGTGATCAATGGAGGCTTTCAGCTGGAGAGCATTTTCTAAAATCCAAACCTTTTGAATCTCTTATTGAATCTAATTAGCTTTAGCTTTCAACGTTTGTGAGCAACTGAAGTTATAAATAACGAGAACTCCGTAATAATCTGTAATCACCTTTTGTTGACTGAGTAGGCAGAAATAGAGTGACAGCCTAATTAATGTTCACAACCTGTAGCTCTAACCTGAAAATTAGATCAGATATGAGATGTTAATTTTATCTGACACATTGAAATAACAGGTGTAGCCGACTTATTAGGGTTCCCTGCAGCTCTGCTGTTGGCCCATCTTGTATTTGCCAGTGTTATTATTAATATTACTATTAGTATGACTACCAGGAAAAAATCTGCTGAGTCATGCATGAAAATAAGACTTATGCCGCACATCTTCCTCTGGCATTGTGAGCTAATAGTTCTGATGGTGGCTCTTCAACGACCTTCTAAACTTGTGCAGAAATGTTCAGATGCCTTGAGCTAAAAAACTGAGCACACAGTGTGTCAAAATGTTTTCCTGTAAGTCAGTCATTCCACAACTTTCCCAGGCTTTTGTTGCTTCTGCCCCAACTTGTTTGAAACGTATGGCTGCATCAAATTCAGATTAAGCAGATATTTACAAAAATCAATGAAGCAGATGAAGTAAAACCTGAACTATATTGTCTTTGTATTGTTTTCAATTGACTATATGTCAAAACGGATTTATCAAGTTATCACATTCTGTTTTATTTATGTTTTACACAGCGTCCCATTTTTGAAATTGGGCTTGTAACATCTTTCTGAAGCACAAGCGAGCAAAAAAGGAAAAAAAAGACTGAATAGATAGATGATGATGAATAATCATTCATGAAACACAAGCTTCTTCACCAGTTCGCTTCAGCCTGGCAGCTGCCCTGTTCAATACACCCATCTGAACTCGCAGTTTCTCATCATTTGGAACACTTCTGTATGAATCCGGGGAATAAGGGATGAAAGAGCGAGACCTAAAAGAGGAGAAAGAGCTTAGAAGGTTGTAAAATGAAATGTCACCAATTTTGTACTGCTAAAAGCAACAAGTCTATTTGAGTAATGACTGCATTTCACTGGATTGCTCTCCTTTCCTGGTTTATTTCTCACCTAACATTGTGTGTGTGTGCGCGCGTGTGTGTGTGTGGAGGGGGGCTATCACATTTGTCTCTATTGCAAACCCTAAAGCTAGGATAAATGAGTTTAAATGATAGAGTATTTGCATCACTGAGCAAGATTTTGGATGAATGGGCTGCAGCTCATGATGAAATTCTACTCCAGGCTCACTGTATAATTTCAGTCACATGTGAGGCCCAAGCAATTCAATTATTCTATTGGATCAAACCCAGTATAGGCTATCACATTTACATTTGCATCCAGATGGGCAAAAAAGAGGAAGAAGAGGCATGGATATCTGAATGATTTTATTATGACATGGGAGATAAATCTGACTATTAAATGGCGAAGTCCAAGCAAACCTGCAGGAACCTGGAGCACAATTTATATGGTCATCTTATTTTCAAAGTGTCTTGGTTGTAATATTTATAAGACCTAAATCATAGACAATTTATAGTAGAATATGCGCACTGAAAATGGTCCAGCGTTAATGCATGTTGGCTGAGGGTGTGCTCCACTGTAAATTCTAGTAGCTGTCAATTGTACTTGGTTTTCAAAAATATGTTTGTCTCATTGGTTTTAATGAAGTTACAGTTAATTGCAGGGTGAAGACAACAATTTATTTCTTGCTTTGCGTTGAGATGACTTAAAATAATTAGCAGCAGCAAAGGCTGGGGTGTGTGCGTGCCCAGTAGCCGCCGCCCAGTTCTTGTGAATGAATCTTGTCAATGTGATGTCTCAGGAATGCTTTGAGGGAAGTTCTTTAAGTTTGGCACAAACATCCGCCTGGACTCAGGATGTGTTTCTGGCCGCAACTCAATAATGCATGTGCTAATTATGACAAATTCACATGCTAATGATGACAAAATGTCTAATAAGATAAAATGAAGTGGTGACATTTTACATCCGAAAGGTCGACCTCACTGTCACATCCTAATGTTCCACAGAAACACTTGTCTGGCATTATAACACGACAACTCAGGAACGGAAGAGGAGGTTGTGGCCATATTTCTCATTTGTTCACATATTGATTTGGTGACACTAATCTTGGGTGTCCATCTTGAAACTGTGGTGATTGCACATCTTCTGTGCTGCCGGGTTGAAGATATGCATTCAGCATCGGCATTTTAGAATTTGTTGCTTCTTTGCAGCAACATCCACTTCAGTGTTTCATCTCTGTTAAACTGTCTTTTTTCGTTCTACCTGTTGGGATAGGCCTGAAAAATTCAGTGTTGGTTGGCCTTATTTTTCATACTGTCATTTAAATGGCAGTAAACAGGACATAAACCACTATTTGCCATGACAGTAGCTGCACACAGTCCCTTAAAGTACAGAATCTCCACTCCTCCATACCCATCAATGCTCGAGCAAGTTCGACAGGAACCATGTTAACCATATGCCTTTGCCACATTGTTGGATGTCAGGTGTGTCCCCACTACAGTCCCCCCCTTCTTTAAAACACTTTGCTCCATCTGTCGGTCTAAGAAAAAGCAGACTTGGGCAGAACAGAATGAAATTTAGAATAAATATCTATTGCATTGAATATTGTCAATAAAATCTTAAGTGAATATCATAGAAAATATAAAATGTAGAAAACAATAACATGTAACACTGAGCTGTGGCTCTGTTGCCTAGTAATTAATCTGGTCCACACAATATCATACAATAAGCTTTGGCTATGCAATGTAAATATAAGCCGATAAGCTACGGCTGCAGCTTTACGTCTCGAAATAGCTGCATCGGGCCCGCATAAACTGGCTCCCCAAGACTTCCTTTATCATTTTCAAATATAAAATACTTCCTTCATATTATGGCTTGGCTCAATACTTGATGGCTATTATTTACTAAGAGATGTGCATCCACATTGCACAGTATACCCAGCTAATCAGCATTTTAAATTCAATATTTAATCAACAGTAAAGCCATTGCTTTCCAAATTATATTAGACCAGAGTTGTAACTAAACTTTGACTGAGAGATCAGATAATCTTGTTTTAGAATGATTTGTGCCTATGAGGAGGGCCATCACACCCATATACTGTCTGGACTAGTCCCCATAGAAGTTGTTGCTCATTGATAAACTCTCTGGCCAATCACTGATCTCAATCAATAAACCAACATGCCCTGTGTAAATTTATACTGGCCCTAGGCCAAGGCCACTTGTCTCACATGAAGGAAAAACAGGCTGTCCCTGCTCATGGCTAAGTTAGTAGCATGTATTGACACGCCGCCTCAGCTCAACTTTCGCAGCAGTTGGAATTCACGATCTGGAGAAGGATTTGTAATTTAGTTTGTAATTTAATAATTAAGACCAAAAAGAGGATTGATCTTGCTCTCATGTCTGCACGCTGCAGTATGTATTTATGGATATGAAGCTGAGGCTGAGAGGGCAGATAGCTTAGCATGGAAAGTCTCAAAACAGAGCGAAGCAGCTATCCTGTGTGGACACACGTGACAATATATTACATTTTGAACAGTCTGTCTCGTATTGACATTGACGCTTTACATGTTAGCACAAGCCTCGTGAATTTCCATCTGAACACAGAAACGATCTCATCTTCTGTTTCCCCGTACCATAGCACTGTTCATTGCAGGTATTGCTAGCTTTGGTGATGTCTGGTGCAGATTGAGATCCTGCATAAGCCTCATAAAGTTAACTTCTGCTGCATTTACAGCATGTTCACTTTCTGTGGTTATCGACTCGAAAGGGTTAATTGACCTGCTTAACTTGGCACTACCTGTCTTCACTTTTGGAAGATATCCCAAGGCAATTTTGAGGTCACATAACCAGGACCTGGAAAAATACTGCAGCAGCACTGACTGAACAAAGCAGTGAACTTCCAAACACTCTGAACTTTTAATAGTGTGTTTTGGGGTCACTGCACACTGAGGGTAGAGGCAATGTGTCACAGTTGGCTCTCAAGTTGGGCTGCGTCCCAGAGGATTCAATATTCCATTAGGACTATTATTTCTAAAGTAGATTAATCCCTGTCATTTAACGCTTGGCTGATGTCCATTTGAAGTCATTATGAAGAAGCACTGACATTGTTTCATAAATTATTCACAACATTATCTGGGACTCTCCGCAGTCACCAAGTAGAGCTTTAAGACTGGATCGCTTGTCACTGGAGAGAAACTTGTTCAGCTTGAAGAATTAAATGGACGTATCATTTTCAACATGCATGCAGGTGCAGTTCGGGCCAACAATTTGGACTTTGCTGGGCTATTTTGCTATTAGCATGTTGTGGTTGGGTAACTTCATCAGTCAGTTCTGTGCAATTACAAGAATATACTCTGCCCGGGAACACGAGTTAAGAAGAGAAGCTGTGACATTGTGAAGCAAACTGCATGCAAACAGAAGCTGTGGTTGCATGACTTAAAATATGAGAAAGTAAAAGCTAACAATGCACATTTTGCATGACAAAAATGCTGTATTTTTATCGACTTTACTGTATTTTTAACAAATAATCCGTGTGTTGCTTTGCTGGATACATTAGTGGCATTAACTTGAATACATCACATCTGATCTATTCTTATCTGTGTCTATTTCTTGCTGCAGCAGTAACCCATTTTCCCCACGGGGATAATTAAAGTTTCATCTTTTCTCATTTAGGGGGTGGATTTCCTTAAAATGTGAAAAAAAAAAAAAGAAGTTCTAACTTGAAGTCTATGAATGAATTGCAAGAAATAAATGGTGCTGTCACCTGACCATGATATATTCACATCTAACTCAAAGAATTAAGTGTTTATTTCAACTAAAGCTTATTTGAAGCCAAATAAATAGGAGAGTAGTTGATTCGATGACAGTATCTGTTTTTCCATGTTGTTTTTGTGGAAGCGTGTGAGTGTTGCTGCTGTGTGTAAATTGACTTGACAGACGTGCCTTGCAGATAAAATACAACTATTTGTGAGGAAGAAAAGATCAAACTGCAGGAATTCATGTGCAGGTGATGTCATCTAACTTTGATTAGCACTCTGCAGCTATGCTGCTCAGACCATAGCCCTGTGTGCAGTGAGCCTGAGGCTAAAACAGATCCGATTCCAGCTCAAACATGTGCAGTGGTGAAGTTTTTGCTTTAGAAGTGGGTGTTTGTTTTGATGCTTACACTAAAAGAGGCCAGTGAAACTCTGGAGGGGCGCCTGAAAGAGACAGGAGCTAAACAGAGTGTTTCAGGCAGAGGGTGAATAGAGGAGCTGCAGCAATGTAAAACGAGAAAAATAATTGTTTTTTTGAACATTAAATCGTGTAAACGTATACTAATAGACACCAAAATAAAAGTTTGAACCTGAAAATGAATAAAAGATGTCATCTTTAAAGTGTGCAATGAAGAATAGTCCCCACAATAGCATTTACTTCTGTTACAGTAACATTTGCCATTTGCCATAACTACAGTTCCCAGCTGTTCCTGGGATTTACTTTTTTCTGAAAATGGAAGAATACATCAGTGAGCCATTTTAAAATATTTACATCTTTGCAAAAAGCCAATGGGTTCGGGGCTGAGTGCCACATAGAGGGTATGGAAGACTTATCCTTTCATCTTTTATACTTTGATCTTGCATAATGCAAAATGAGTCTCTCGACTTGCCAACAGTGTATGGAACAACTGCAGCATTTACATACAGATGAACCAAAGAGAATCGTAATTGAGAATTAATATGTTTACATTTACCAAAGGGAAGTTGGGTGTTTTTATACGACTCCATTCCCATTCACAGCCGTTGGGAGAGAAAATGAAAGTGAACATTTGAAAGGTATCAACCAGTTTAATGTCCAATACGATTTGCACAGCGACTTCCTGCTTCGTATTAAACCCAATAGACTTGACTATGCAGCCCAAAAAGTTTACAGTGGACATTTAATTATAATGGGCATTTTGCGTGCATCAGCCTTCATTTTCACTCCCAGATAATTTGATTTTGCTGGAAAGCTACTGCATGTGTAGCAGTTCTACTCAACACCCTATTGTTTGTGTGCATTCCACTGCTGGATTTGTCCTTACATTATGGGAGAAGCTCAGAGTACAGCAGCCTCTCTTTCACTCTGACAAACAGTCGAGGTGATTGCAGCATCTGACCAGGCAGGTCTGATGGGAGGAGGGCACCCTGTGGCAGAACCCAGAACCTGCTGGAGGGATTACTTATCCCAGCTGGCCTGGAAAGACCTCGGGATCCCCCCCGGAGGAGTTGGAGGATGTGGCTGGAGCTGCTCTGCTCAGTCTGCTGCCCCCGCAACTCAGACCCGGATGAGCAGCCAAAACTGAACAGATATATGGATTCTTGCCAAGTACCACAAATGCAGTGGATTTGTGTGTGGGTGTTTGCATGATGTTTTGTTACACAGTTAGAATTATTGACACAATACCGCTGTGTAATGTAACCGTTAACAACTGAAACCAGTCCTTCTCAGTCAACACAAGCTAAAGTCAATCATTCATCAGCTGTCATGATCAGTTTGGCTATGTTACATGTTTCTTTATTTTGCCATTTGCTTGATGTCTCAAGATCTGTCACAGCTTGCCCCGACACCTTGGCAGACAGCCAGCAATTTGAGCATTCTTGATTAACTTGAAGGGAAAGTGGCTGAAATAGCATCAACCCTGTAAAATGCGACACTTGATAGCCCATTGATTAAGTCTCATCAGATACACTAAGATACATATGTAACCTAACTGAATGTACTTAACTAAAAAACAGAGAGAGAGTGTGTGCGTGCATGTGTGTGTGTGCATGTAGGTAGCGTGCCAGACAGAATGTTATTACATTCATTTGTTCTGCCTCCGTGTGTTCTGTGTGCAAGAGCATGAACACACGTCAGAAAAAAAGAAAGTATGCAAAACAGGAGCTCTGAGTTTCCTTGCTGCCCGTGTGGTTTTGTTAAAGCCCAATTCAAAGCATGCTTGTGATCCGTGCAGGATAATGATGGCATGTTACAAAACAGCATAGCTTGCAAGCGTGACCCAATATTGTTAAGGCAATGTGGCTACCGAACACGATGACAAGACATCATATTACCGAATCATTACATGTGGGTTCACAAGAGTGAAGCAGTCCTGTGCTATGCTATCTAGATATGCCCAGTTCCCTGCCTGTGTGCTGCTTTTTTTAGCTGCCAATTCCATTGGTGTGCATGAGCCATGCTGGGAAAAGTTATGGTTCTGATGTCGAATGACGTAGTCTCTGTGCAGTGTGTTCTGATGGTGCAGGTCGGAGGGACCCTGGTCGCCCCTTTGTTGTCCTTACAGGATTAGCCACTCGGCGCTAACTTGCTTCACTGACTCTGTGTTGTGTCTGCTTGTGTCCATATTTAACTGACCAGGAATCTTGGCGAGTCTGCTCCGAGTAGACCGCATACAGGTCATCAGGTAAGAGAGTGGGAGCAGAAAAGAAAAAGAGCTGGGGTTTTATTGACCTGGTGGTGTTCTGGGTGGTCATCTAGACCAGAGGTAACTGAAAGCTGGGTAAATCAGCGGAGGTCATGCGTAGGTGTGAATGCCTGGAGGACAGTGAAGGGGTTCAATGAACCCAGAACAAAGGGACATGCAGTATGAGCCACCATCTGGAATGGGTGGAGGCACTACGAAGTAAAATGCTGATAAAACCTGTGCATTCTGCAGAGCTATTCTTTGAAGCCTCAGATGTTGTGTTTTCCTATTTAGCGTGGCTATCTTTTGTGATAATCAGTGGACATGGGGTTGGACATTTCTTACATCTCTTTCATGTCAAATACCAAAGTAAGGTGTACATGAGCACATGTAAAACATCTGATGCTTATTCATCCATTTCTCTACCCCCTTAATCCTTCTCAGGGTCATGATAATAATTAGCTGTATAATAACTTCCTGGTTTGGCTCATGTGGATGCTGCATATGGTTATCGTTCCTTCTCAGACACTTTATCTCAAGACTTTAATATGTCAGTCAAGGAATCCATGAGAACATTCCTTTTGAAGTTAATACCCTGCTAATTGATCTTTTGTGTGTGCAATTTCAAACTCAGACGTGGCATATACTGGTATTAGTAAAGCTTTAGCAGCATTCTTTGGCCATACATACAGCGCGTTCGGGATATGTTTTACTGCAGTTTGCATCGTATGGCCGCTTTCCTTTTTAAAGTAAGTGCTGTGTGTTGCCAAGCCAACAGTTTGCAAAGCTGGAGGAGAATTGCATGCACTTAAGACAAACCACAGAAACACACATACTTTTAAACATTATGAAAGACTTTGATATCATTTTGCAAATGTCCAAGAAGGTGGCTGAACAAATGAAAGAGGGAGGCTGCTAACCAGAGTATGCACTGCTGCATACAGATGGGTCTACTGTTAGAATATTCATTTTTATTGGCCATGTAAGCAGCTTAGTAGGAGTGTTGTCTTTTTTGGAATAATAAGCATGGTCACTGACTGCACAGAACAGCATTAGCATGTATCAACAGTGGTATTTCAGGCCATCTGATGAATAAGTCCACTATTCACCCTCTTTTTAGCTCTCTTTTATTCCATGGCAACTCCTTAGGGAGATTTCTCTGGCTCTTTAGCAGCTAAATGCTCTAATACGCTCACAAGTTAGCTGCTGACTTTGTTTCTCTGTCCTTTGGTGCCTGGCAGGTAACTCGCTGCATTTGGAAATAGGGCTGAGTGAACCAAAACAGTGGAGCTGAAGGCCGTTACACCAAAACAATTAGCTGAAATATGCTAAAACACTCCACAGAGCTGCGGGGCACTGCAGAGTCAGGTGATAATACACTGTGGGCTCTCCGCTCCAGCGATTCCAAATTTCAAATTTCACATTACATGCAGTCATTTGATCTATTTTTAATGTGAAAATATTGATTTGTGCGGCGCTCAGTTCAACTTCAATTTCCTTACAACAATACATTCAGCCCTTTTCTTGTCCAACTGTCAGCAATTTTCTTGGAAAACAGAAGTTGGAATGACTTCCAGCACCTGTGGGGAGTTTTCCTGCTGCCATCTAAACTCAGCACCTCCACTGCTGACATCCACACAACAGAACTGCCTCTTGTAACACAGGCACACCTCACCCGTCTCACAACTCACTTACGTCTTGTTCATTGCATCTGTCATCTTGCGTGCACTTTCCCGTGCTGGCAGTCAGTCCTCAAGGTTTACGTCGGTTGCTTGTTCTGTCTGACTGATACATGTAGACCTCTGCAAAGGTAGCTTTGTTTGTGCTGCAGCTAATGGGCTCTAATGAAGCATCTATAATAATCTGACAAGTTTTACAGCCAGTGGACACAAAGATACTCACTTCAAGACATCTCCCAAACCTGAGGCACTGAGGAAAACACAGCACTCAGGCGGCATGCGGCAGGTTGTCACCTCACATTACCTTGTGCAGAATTATCCAATAAAATAACCTCCTGCTGCTCCCCCTCCTCCTACACTTCCTCTCAAAGGAAGATGATATTAAGATGTTTTAGAGTAGTGGCATATATATTTATATGGCAGCCTGGCTTGAAATTTCTTTTTTTTTTGAATATTGCCCCTGGAAGGGAAAGGAATTGCTCTCTCAGATGCACAGGTGTGGTGCAGAAAAAAATAAATATCCACAGTGGTGCTTATTCGGTTTTCTTGTTTACTTACTTTTTTAAAATATAATCGACATAAGCACAATGGCTCCAAAAGAAAAAAAAAAAAGACAAGTCAAATAAAATTGCTAAAGTGTCACCATACATTCTAGGAGTCATGCCACACTGCACAGCCTGAATGAGGCCTGAGCCACGTTGAAATAATCAGCAAAGCCGCCGTAAAGTTTATAGCTGAGCCACAACTCAGGAAAGCCGCATTTCGTCTCCTCCACCCAAAGCCACTCAAATCACAAACATAAAACACTATGATAATATCCATCTTATATACCCTTTCAAATTTTACAGCTTATAATGCGTTGTAATTTAACTCTAACCTCGAGGGCTTTGCATACATTTTTCATGGAGACCATCTTGATTCCTCTCATTATGAATTCTCCAGGTTTCCAACCCACATGAAAATTCTTCATATACCAAGTTGCCAGTGAATGCAGCAGAGGTGAACTAACTCCCACTGTATCGAGCTCAATCATAGTTGTTAGAGTAACTAAAAGGTGGAACTTTCCAGAAAGAAAAGCTCATTTACATTTAAATATGAACTGCTCCCGGCATGTAAAACTCAAATCTTTTTGTTGTTATTTTTAGGTGCTACATTCACTTCCCTTCATCAGGTCATCTCTTGCTCCCTCTGCGACTCGCTCCCTCAATCACTCGCTCCCTCATACATATGGGAGTAATATTCTGAAGGTTGCAAACAGCTATTGGAGTGTGTTTCAAGTCATTCTGTCTGGCCTGGTTGGCAGGCTGAGGTCCAAGCCGCCATATTTTTTTTGTCTTGCTGTTTGAATTAGTGTTGACCCAGAATCTGACTGCCAGGGACGGAGTGTGTGCCAGTGTGGCGCGACTTCAGTTGCTGTTGCTAAAAGAAAAAATGTTCTTCCTGTTTTTTGTTCAGATGGAGAGGTATGGATAACATATCGTTTGACTGACACATCTGAGTGCAGGAAAGCTGCTTTTTATTTGCGTCCCTGCTCCTCCGCCACCGATGGATGTTTGGAAAACTCCTTTCGCAGTAAAGTGTTGGTGCAGATACTACACAGCCATGGATCGCGCGTTTAATACATTGAGCCAATTTTTCTGCCTGTGTATCCATCTACAACATATGGAAAAAAAAATATGTGGGTACAATAACAACTCTTCTCATGTGAGACTTTGGATTTTGGAACCCGGCTGCAGGGATTTGCTCCCATTCAGCCACGATATGAGGTGTTGTGATAAGGCCTGGCTCGCAGTCAGCATCCCAATTAATCCCAAAGGTGTTGGATGGGGATGAGATTGAAATTTTTCAAAACCAAAATGGGAGAACAATTTCTTTATTTACTTCACTTTATGCATGCTGGAGAGGAAAGAGGACTAACTAGACTAGAAGACTTAGATTATTGTTCCTCCAATTAGCACAGCGACAATTAGCATTATGTATTCAGGTTGCATTCTCTTGCACTTCAAACCAAATTCACCCATTAGACTGATACATAACCAGACAGCAGATTTCCATTGCTTCTGTGTAGAGGTCTTCTGTCTTAATATCTGCTGCTTAGTCCCTCAGTGTGACCCACTCCACGGTGAATTGTTATTGGAGATTGCATGGCTCTATGTTACATTTTAGCTAATAATTGGAATGCATGGTCATGTGTGATGATTTGAATTGTGCTATAAAACAATGAGCCTCCTCTTTAAAAAAAAAAAAACAAAAAACACTGCTACGTAAATCACGGCTTTCCACACAAACAGCATCAGCTGATCTCATTATTGCGTTTCGAGTGCAGTCAGTCCACCAACCCTCCCCTCTTTACCTTCTTTTTCTTCTGTTATTTTCAAGGACAAGTCTCCTCTTCTTTCATTTCCCCACATTAGCAGAATAGAGGCTTGCCAGTGTCATCCAGCCATTGTTTATGTAGTTTTAGCACCATGTTGGGCTCATTATTGATTTTTTTTGAAGTGGCATGCCTCCATCTTGGCCGCTGAACGCCGGCGCTGAAGCCTTTTGAGTCCCCCTCAAACAGGCATTTCAGTGCTCCAGCTTATTCTAAGGCATTTAGATTATATATTTATATTCAGGAGTGGAGCTTGAAGTCAGCCTCCTTCCTTATTAGGGAGGGTAACCTTCTTCTTGCTGCCAAGCCTCTTCCCAATTACAGTGACTACTGCTGATGAAATGGCTGTGCAACATGGGGACTTGTCATTTGGCCAATTATTCTTAATGAAGCACCACAGAGAGAAGGATAACTGTGCTGTACCATGCTGTGTTTGTAATATCTGTACAGGGACAATAGTTTAAGTGTTTCAGATTTGACTAATCCATATTTTTTTTTTTTTGCATTTTTCCATCATTTGTCATCGCCTGTGGAGCACGCTGATCAGTCAAATTATAAAAGTCTCTAAAAGGGCTGACAACATGAATGTGAGATATTAAAGAATTTATATAAAAGCAGCACTCAGACTACAAAACACTGAGTGCCAACTTAAGGTTTTCATCAATATTCCTGCTTTTGGTTAATCATTTAATGCTTTTCCCCTTCAGTTGTGGAGATGTAATAGCTTCTTCTCCAGCCTTTACTCATCCAGGAATGGATGCTTTCCTTGTCAATGCCTTGCTTCACATTTATCCAGAGAGACACATTCACAGCTGGCAGCTGCTCACACAGCCGCAGTCTTCCACTGAGCAGCTCCAGTGGAGCATTTAGCAGTGCAGTGTCTTTCTTGAAGGTACGCCATTGTTCCTTCTAGAGGGAATGGAGAGAGCTTACAGTAGGCCTGGAGCACACTATACATCAAAAGCTGACGCCACTTTAATGTTCTTATTTAACATATCCTTGCATTTACTGTTGGCGCACCTTGAAATGATATGGCCCAGATGGTTTGCGTGTGACACAGTCATCTCACATTAACAAATTCAGAAGTCATGCTTTTTGACAAGACTATTACCCGCTTCGTTAGTGACATTTATGAGCTGCTGGCGCTGAAAACTTAGCGAGAAAGTTTATTTAAAAAAAAGAAAGAAAGAAAAATAGCTCCATTAAATTAGTCCAGAGGGAAAATGCAGCCCAATCTTTTCCTGCTTACATTTCCCACTTTGAGTCATGAGCTCTCTACCTCCAATGAAGCATACCTTGCTTGATGGAAGTTGCCAACAAAATCAGGTTTTTGCACACAGTTCACGTGCAAGCTCTGTACACATGCAGGATATGCTTTTTGACTCCAGCTGGCACAAACAAAATGCCCATGATGTTTGAGAGGACACAGATACACAAACAAAGCAGTAAAATCAAATGAAATCACAACACGCCACAGCAAATAGACCTGTCGCTCCACCGTGTCAGTGTCATGTTTAGCCTTGCCCAGGCATGAAAAGAACACCTTATCATTGCACAGTCAAGTTAGCAATGATTAACTTCTGGTTAGACTTTCAAATTAAAGCATGCTCGGACAGGAATCAAACCCTGATCTCTGTGTGGAAGGCCTGTGTGTGGATCTGCTGCTCTACCTCGACATCCACCTTTTAATAATATGTGTTGTCCATCGCCCTCCTTATTATCACCCCCTGCTGGTATTTTAGACACCTAGCCGAGGCAAAAAAGTGGCACTAAAACGATATCCCCTTGAGAACTGGCGGATCTACTGAGAGATTGGGCTGGAAATCAGCACAGATCACTACAAAGAAGGAGAGACAAATAGAAATAAAAGACAAAGAAAGGATCCGGGTGAAGGCACATAGCCAATTTACAGCAGGTTACATCAGATAATCAGTCCTCCAGTTACAGACAGTTCAGACAATAATCAAATTGTAAGTAAAACTCATCCTCTTATAACTGAAGGATCAAAGGAGCTGCAGCTCTTCAATATTCTGCTGCTCAATATTCAACGAGGGATCCAGTTCAGAAATACAGTATAAAGTCTTGCGTAGGGATGGTGCCATATTAAAAATATGAGGACTCTATTTATCTTTACATAAGCTGTCAACAGCTGCCACATCAATATAAAATTTTCACCAGCCCTGTAAATCATGTCTAGTTTTCACAAGTTTCAGGAGCCGCATCCTATTTCTAAGGCAGCTTTTCCGTTGTAGGGAGATTACAGTCTGTCTTTTTTATGATGACAGTTTTCACCTGCTTTTTGTTTCTGCATACAGCCCATCATACCGCAGCTCCCAAAACTTTTACTGCTGTTGCAGGTTTTGTCATAAAAAATAAAAAAAAAAATCAACATATCTGACAGATTAGGGTGTCTGGGGCTGGTATTTTCGACTTGCAATCAGGGATAGAAAAACAGAGATTTATTGGTTTTAATATTTCAGCTGCTGTTCCCTAGATGTAAGTCGATATGTGATTTTAAAGAGTCATACATCACATACAGCATGCATCGTAAGAAGCACTGATCTGTTGCACATATGCGTTCTGAATTATAAAGTAGAGGCATGGCATTTGAAAGATGTGGAAGCTCATTATACATAAGATTACATTAGGATCCAGTGTTTTTGGTGTGTAAACTACACTAGGGACTACAAGTCAGGATATCTCAGAGTCTACTGCTTTAATTTTAACCAAAATTCTTTTAATCTGTCTCTTGAGTTGCTCAACTTTATGAAAATGTAACACTGAATCACCAGAGTACTTCTTTAATACTGCAAAACATACCTCCCAACAAATTTGCTCTTATTTCAGTGCATTTTTAAGTGAATTCAAATGAATCCAGGTATTTTTTTTCCTGTTTCCTTTGCAGTTTTCATTTTCTATGAACAATAACCTGCAATGTTACATCATGATTCGTGGCTGAAAAACACAGAACTCAACAAATATGAAAAGAATTTGCACTTGATACAAGAAAACAGGGGGGACAAGTTGATGTGCACTGAAAAAAGGGAACTCTTATTGTTGCATAAGGTTTGTTTCTGCAGATCTGTTTCAAGACTCAGTTCTTTTATAGGCATGTGCAAGCAGCCCTGTCAGTATTTGGATCAGAACAACCACAGTATACTGGTGATATTGAGGTGAAGGGAGATTCTGATTATGTGGAGAAACAGGTTTTTTTTGTAACAGCTTTATGTTTCAACAGCTTCAAGCTTCATGTTATTGTAGCACTTCCTGCGAAGGCTCAGAAAAACAGGTCATGGACTCAAATGTTTGACTCAGAGACAAATCAGGGCAAAAAGGTCCAAAAGCAAAGCAAGGTTCAGGAAAAAAAGGGGCAAGGGCCAAAAAAAAAAAAAAAAAAAAAAAGGTTGGAACGCTTCTGCTGGTGTGGCACAAAAGGGCAAAAAGCCACGACTAAAGGGCAGGTGCAGGAGGAGGTGGGTTTGGATGTCAGGTGGTGCAGAGAGAGGCGGGAGAACACATGGGACTCCTACAGGACACAGAGGGAATAGCAGGAAACAGAAAGTCGGGAAAGACTGATGACTGTAGCGAGAAACGATCTGAATGAGCCTGAGCCACAAGTCATCACGGGTGCTTTTGATGATGCTACCAATTAATACTCTGTTTACACCACCACTTTCATGGCTTTGAAAAGAGGTGCTGTAACTTTGATTTCCAGCGTGAATGTGTGTAATTTCAATTCAGCATGGATCTGCCATGTGTGAAATCATTTATGGAGAGGTGATGAAAGGTCCAGAGCAGATTATCTCTGTGTCTCCACAAACTCATCAGCTGATGGCAAAGCTCCTTATCTTAACGCCGCTTTATGTTTTTTGGCAGCTTGCAGAAGGCAAACTAGGCACCTATGTAAGGGAAATCATCATTTATCTTAAATTAACGGCCCTCTTGATTGGCAGTCCTAATGCATCTAAATTACATTACAGCACCTTCCCTTGAAAAACTAATTCTGCCTAAATTTAGCTTATATTATTCTAAACAGCGCTGCATGTTTGAGGCACTTCAGGGCTCAAGGGCATGTCTTTAAAGTCAGCTTGGAGGAACTACTGTAACAGCAGCAAAGTTGTTGTAGCTACTTTGAGAAGAGTGCTAATTAGTGTGGAAGGAGACGGTCCAATGGTTGAATATTCCCACAAAGAAGTCTATTATTTCAAGGCTGGGCCATTGTGCTCTTTTGAAACATCCTGCTGGAAATTTGAGGAAAAGCCTTTTCAGTTCAATTGCTTGGCACCTTTGAAAATGGGTTGATTTATTCCAGCCAGTTCTGTCGGAAACTCAGTCTGCAACAGAGATCATCCCACCCACCCACATGCACGCACACATTAGCACACGCTAACACCACCCACCAAACAACCGCAACGCAGACACCAGTCTAAACAGATGCACACGCTCGCCCACACACACACACACACACGTGTGCGCAGTCACCCACGCGCTCACACGGACACACGCATGGGCGGGCACGCGCGCACACAATCAGAGGGAACGGTGGGCGCTGCTCAACTCTCAGGTGGATTTCTTTAAATTCGAAGAGTAAAGAGAGGACAAACAACGTGTGGGAGAGAAGACATTTTATAATCAGCCCATTTTAAATGCGCGCCCACCCAACCAGATCATCCAAAACAGTCATCTTGAGCCTCATCCGTGGAATATAATGATGGGGAGTCTTCATTTGAACGACAAGGGGAGGCGATTTGATGTGGACAGAACTGAGGAAAGGGATTTCTTTGGCGTGGTAAAGAATAAAGGTGAGGAGAGATGAAGGGAAGCAGGCAGGGAAGAAAGGTGGTGGAAATGACCAACTGTCTGATTTTTCCTTTTTATTGATTTCTTTTGTAGCTCCATGTGCTGTATTTATCTTCCGACTGCACACTGACATTTACTCAAGCATACATACAATCCAAACACACTTTTATTACTAGTGAGGACCTCTTGGACTACTTCCAGTTCTATAAAGCTTTGCCCAAACCTTGTCCACTTATTGCCTGAACTTAAAGGAGCACAGTGTGCTTTGTTATATTGTCCAATAGTGGCAGCCAAATTGAAAAAAACATAAAAAGTCATTTCAGCTAACAGCTGAATTTGATGAAATTTGGGGATTAAAGCCCCAGTCAGGCCAGTGTGTGTCACTTAACTTGAAATTCTGGCTGGGCCCTCTACGCTAAAATCACGTCACGCTGCTGTTTCTAGTTTCTCCCTCTGCTCCAGCACAACCAAGACAGCTTGCTGCAAGTGGGCAGCACAAATATCGAACTTCACCAAACTACATACAAAAGATCCAGATCTGTCCCGGCGAAGAGATGCATTCAATGCCGGTGTGACCGGCAGGGCCTTAAGGGGCAGATACAACAAAATCAGGGAATTTACTGGTGTGTATTAATTCAAAGTTTATGGTAAAACTGCAATAAAAATCACAAATAATAATACAGTATAACATGGGAGCAGGTAGCATTTTATTAAATGCATTGCATGTGCATGTCTGAACTGTGTTTGATGCAAGAAGACCTCTTCTACTGCAAACTGTGGGATCAGTGTTTTGCTGCAGCAGCAGGAAACATACCTTTTTCAGAGCGCAGGAACATATAGTCCTATAACTGACATGCTTCTATAAAGCACATATATGCATGTCATTTCTTAAAATGGGAGTGTACATTTTTCATATAAGAGGTGTGAGTTACAAGCTCATAGTCTCATATGAAAAGTGGCCCTGGAGACGGAGATGGATAAACACACATGCTGTCAGCTCAAGTGCATGCCATTAGGAGCCATTAGCTCTTATTTGTCTGTCTTGCTTTTCTTCAGGGGCTCTTTGCACTCAGCCCTCCCTCTGAGCTGGAAAACCTTCCTTGTTTGACTTGAGGGCGCATCTTTGCCCGTCGCTTTCAAAGAAACGCCGACATCAGAGAGTCCCATGACTTTGTTTTTCTTTTTCCTCCCATTTTTTATTCATCTGTTTATGTTTTTCTAAACATGACATGTGTGTTCTTTGGGGCTGTTTTGTGTGTTTGGGCCGTGAATGTTTTTGCTTCTTTCTTTTTGTGCACCGCAGCTCTTGCCTGGATTGATATCAGTCTTTATTTATGAGCCTGATGAAGGCTCATTCGCACTAAACAGCATAAAAGTTGAGCATTTTAATATCCCATCCAGACATGCAGCGTTTTATTGAGTGCTGCTTTATTTTACCCCTCACCACTACAATTGGAGTCCCCAAAAGCATTTGTGTGTGAGCAATGTTTGTGTAAGGCCACTGTATGGGAGTGACAAAAACACGGCTGCACTCCAGCTGATGGAGCAGTTACTTTCATAAATCATGAGTACATCTCATAACTTCAAGTTTGGTCTAAGACTCTGGGAATAAGATGCACAATGAGCCTGTGTGTGTCTGGGAGTGTGTGTGTGTGTGTGTGTGTGTGTGTGTGTGTTTCTGTCTCCAGATTGAATTCTTAATCTTCCCATTTGCCGTTTCATCTGCTGTAGTGGGAAATGATGCATCGGCCCCTTGATGCCAGATATAATAATATCATTCTCCAAAGTCAGATATCTCTCTGCTTAGTGCCAATAACAGATAATTAAAAATGCTTTGCTAAACTATTGCACATGTGAACAAACACGGATACACAAGTGCGTGGCTTATATGTGTTTATGGAGTCTGGAGCCTCAGGTTATATATGACAGAAAGATGCCAAGGTGATAGTCTTCTCACACTGATGCCTCACCTCGGACATGTTTCTGCTTGACCGCTCCCTTGAGCAATACCATGCCCCCTTTTTATTTTATTTCTTTTACAACTAAAAAAAGAAGAATTGATATGTGTTCCTGAAGCTGTCATGTCAGCCATGAATCATTGATGAACGGCCCACACTGGCAGTTGCTGGTGGTGACACATTGTGGCTCTTTTGCACCCAGAGCTTCATTTCATCAAATGAAGACAGATTTGTGAGGCTGTGCACTCCCGTTTCAAAACACCAATCACTTCAGAAACTCACATCCTGGGATAATTGAAGAAATACAGTCCTGCTTGAGCCAGGGCATGTGTCATACGCTTTTTGCTGGCGCCTTTAGAAACCTTTTCATCAACTGTTTTAGCTTTTTTTATTGGCAGAATGCGCCACTGACGTTTTGATGTGTAGAAAGTGTTCTTTTGACCTTGGGGCAGAGCACAGAATGGATAGAAAATGTGAAAAAGCATTCTTTCATTCATTTCTTTTATTAACCCTAACCCCACAAACCAGGTTCATGCTCAGCTGCAGTTGCTGAGGACAAAATGCTGCCAATCTAACGTGTGCAAGTCACTTGTGAATGACATTTGTTGTTAAAAATCTGCTCCAGACACTTTTTAAGACAAACTCTGGTTTGAATAGCACTTAGTATCCTCTGCAGATTTCCTGCAAAAGAGTTCATTTAACTGGTTAAAATTCTTTAAAGCACTCCTTCTCCCATTGAAAAATCCAGAATCTATGAATATGTAAAGATCTTTTGTTTCAAAAGTTTTAGTACTGATGTCTCCATTAGAAAAGTCCTTTCTCAGTGTATGTGCACTGGAGGCTTCAACTTTCCACCTCATGCTCCTGTAAGTTGCATATTAAACCACTGACTTCCGGACTAGTTGTCATGTTAAACTTGGACTTAAGGTGAGAGCAGAGAAACTCTCCCCCTTCAGCAGGCAAATGTGAAAACAGTCTGACAGCGTCAAACGCTGCACATCCATCAGTCTGGACGATAAAAGTCAATCATTCAGGCGACACGAGGCAAAATGCATTTTTGAGAGGAGAGGGACTTTAATTTCATATGCAATGATGTATTTCCTTAGTTATTGTTATATATCACCTCTGCAGCAAAGTCTGTGAAGCAGGAGAAAGAACCCCATGGTTTTCCTTCTGCGAGTATACACTCTGCAGGGCAAATGCAAAGAATGAGAGAGCATGCTGTGAGCAGTAATTAAGTCGATATAGTCTCACAAAGAGTCCTCAAAAAGTAAGCAAAGCAGTTCTAATGGATATTGGAAATATGTCTGCAGAACAGACTGCTAGTCCACATCTGGGGTAGGTGGTAAATAGACTGCATTTATGAAGCTTTCTAGTCATACCTTAACAATGAGTTTTTAGACAAAAGACCAAAGATTCAGCTGATTTGAGCGATGGAGGAAGATGATGCAGAGGATTGGGGCTAAAACAGCAAAGGCACAATCACATTTTGCAGCTGGAGCAGGGGATGGATAAAAGGCCGAGATTAGAGGATCAGAGCGGCCGAGAAGTGGAATGCGTAGCGAGGAGATCAGAAATGTAACTGGGAGCGAGGTCATGCAGAGTCTTAGAAGTAATCAACAGGATCTTGTAGCTTATTCTGAACTTTAGAGGAAGTCAATGGAGGAAAGCAAGAGCGGGGGTAATACGGGACTGTGGGCTAGTTCTACATTTTGATCTAACTGGTAATGGTTCAGAGCAGCTTGACTGAGACACATGTAGAGCGAAAAATGAGTGTGAATTAATAGCTCACGATCTGCAGAAGACAACATACAGCTGATTTTTTGCAATATTTTGTAGCTGCAGAAAACTGAACTGGACAAGCTTAATAACGATGGCCAAAAGTCATACACTGATCAAAGATGAAACCAAGATTCTTTGTGGTAAAGAAGAGTCATTAGACTGCAGGGGCCGTGGATCAAACTATCGACCTTCTAATTAGTGGAGAACTACTCTACCTCCTGAGCCACAGCCACTCCAGATTCACTATGTCTACATTTTGTGGTAATTTAAACCTTAACCAGACTCCATGTGTATATTTGTACAGTATGTACAGATGTGTTTGTATCCAGGGTCGATAAAGGTCAGCCTTCATCCTGACTCACAGTACATGTACACTACACAATGCAATGTTGGCCTTTGAGGGTGTCTACGGCTCATTTTGGCCGCGGGTGCCACCAACTGGGTTAATCCAGCCTTGATCGTAAGGTTTTGGAACTTCAACGCTGACTACAGAAAACTCACCCGAGCAAAGTAAACAAGAGATCAACACTGGCTCTGTGCAGCCTTCTGTGATTTCTCAGTCTTCTTTTTTTTTTCCACAGACACAATTCCATCAAAGTATTCCCTGATTTTTGTCACTTTAATGCCACCTCATTAGCTGGTAGACATATATACCTTGCAAAACACGACTGAAGACATTTTGTGCAACATTAAGGTCATCCTCCTCATTTCAGCATGCAGTACATTCAGTGAACTCTATCTGAAGCCAAGCTCCACTTGTCAGCTCGTCGCAGCTGTCTCGCACGGTGACTTTGGGTAGAAGACGGAGAGAAAGAACGACCGGCGAAACGTCTTTTAGAGCGTTTTGATCTAAAATGTATGTATGGATGTCGGAGCTCGGTTTCGGCATGCAGTTTGATGTGACATTCTCTCTCATCCGAACAGAAAGAGAACAGTGGGTAGTGTTGGCTAGTCACTGTGACGGTCTTGTAATATCACGCACAGATCAGGAGCTCTTCCCAACTGGGGCCCACCCATGCTGAAAATGTATGATTTGATAGTGTTGTGTACAAGTTACAGTGTTAAAGCAGCTGAGGTTAAAATGTTGGGGTTTTGCATTGCAGTTTACGTCCTTTCTTAAATGATCAGAGGAAGAAAAAGTCTCATAACTCCTGCAGGATTATTAGGAGATTTATTGTCAGCAGCAGCATGAGTCATAGCGCTTGTTTTAGAATCCATCATTTTCAGGTCAGGTTTTGGGTGATGTTTTCCTCCTCGGAGCCCAAATTTGAAACCAAATTATAAGAGAGAGAGTGAAATGCCTTCTCCAGAGGCACGTGAAATACCCAAGCAGAATCTGTGAAATAATCTACAGGGCCAATGTGTGACAACTGGACAATTATTCGGACATTTTTTTTTTCTTTGGACTGTCATCGCAGTGTTCGTTATTTCACCTTATCGCACAAACAGGCCACAATTCAAGCGACTGCAGGCGAGAGATAAACAGAATAAGTGCGTGGAGTTGCATCATCAGAGGACAGGATGATCTCCCTCGGCTTCGCTTAATGCTACTGCCTCGTCACTAGCATGAGACACAGCTGCTTCCTGATCTGTATCTAGTTCTGTGCGTCGTCAACGAGGGGACATCTGTACACTGCACCAAGCATGACATCAGCCAACACTGGCTCGACATAGCCTGGGGAGACTCATAGAAACAATAGTTGGCTTTGTTTTTGAGAGAGGTTTGTTTTTTTTCACATTGGTCCATTTTATTCACTAAGATGCTTCTTGATTTTCTCCTCATGTTCCCTTTCCTTTCCTTTCCTTTCCTTTCCTTTCCTTTCTTTTCCTTTCCTTTCCTTTCCTTTCCTTTCCTTTCCGACCCTCGGCAGCAATTTGTTCCATAAAGCTCCATTTGTCTCTTAGATTTACCGGTTGCCACCTGGACGCATTGAAGGATTTGCTTCTCAAACACTGGCAGCACCTGCTCTTAAAGGTTGCGTTCACTCTCAAGGAGGCATTTGCCTCAGAGCATGCAACACTTTCTCCTGTGATTGAATACACTCACAGGTGGAGTCGTATGTGCACAGCTTCTATCATAGGCTTTAAGAAGCTAAGTTGATTGACTGAGGTTATGAAATGGCACGCATTCAGCCGAAAACTATTTTGAGCATCACTGTTGTTTGGTAGCGTTGTTGTCACCAGCATGCTGGAGGAAAATCAGGAAGTGAAGCTGAGAAAATTGAAGTACAGGCACTGAGAAGTACAGCAAATAAGTTTGTAGTTAGCAAAAAGTCTCAGTAGTGGACACTGTTTGGATAGTGAGTGATCTCTGGGGAGTTGTTATGATTGTTATGATTTGTTGCACTTGTTTTGGTGTATCCTGGATGCTGTGTGTCATCCTGGGCACAAGGCGGTGTGTGTGTGTGTGTGTGTGTGTGTGTGTGTGTGCGCACTGCTCTGTCTGCCCTTGTTACAGGTTGTAGGTCGGGAGGCGTGATTGGCCGGCGCTACTACTTAAGGAGGACGACGGCGGACCATCTCGCTCTCCTGCTTCTCCTTCCGCTTCCAAGAGAGGGCTGTGTCAGAGTGGGTTGCTGCCGCTGTGGTCGGTGGCTGAGATTGTGTGTGATCATTAATTGTCATTGTACATAATTGTAAATAATATTAGCATTGTATTAGCGAGGTGAGTCATCTAGTAGCTGTAGGGGGGGGAAGCCATTTATGTTCATCGGATTTTTCTCCTGTTTTGTTGCTTAGGGAGGATTAGAGTTTTGCCATTTATTTTATTTTATTTTGGACAGGTAAAATTCAAGAGAATGGAACCTTTTGTTTGTTATTTTGGCCATGCCCTCCCCGACGCCATTGCTACCTGGTTAAATAAATAAAAACCTTGCTAGACTGCAGTGAAGGTGTGAACAGCCTTTCTTGGGAGCTGGGAGGAAGAGGGGAGCCCTTTTGTGTTGTGTCCTGGTTCCCCTAGTCTGGGGCATAACAGAGTGTGGCGCAGAAACACCACAGCAATGAACATGGCTTGCCAAATGGGAAACAGACAACATTCTTTGGGCTTACCACTTCAACAACACTTTCACCAAATATTCCAAAGCTACTTATTTTCCAGCCCCAGCTCCAAACCAGAAGCAACGTGTCTAACAAGGCTCAGTCTCTCCTCAAATCTATTCATCGCCAGTCAGCATGTAAAAAGTCACCCAATCTCCTGTTTTTCCAGCACATCCCGGAGCGGCGCCTGTTGTACATCTGATCCCTTTTGTACGGTAGCATGGGAGGACTCGGGACGAGCAGGCGACAATATGGAGAAAGTCGAGGATACGTTACATCGCAAGGGGGTAATAGGAGTAATGGATCCGGGGAGGGTTAGAATGGTAAATATAAGAAACTGCCAGTTTGGAGTATGTGAGGAAGGAATTTGAGGTCACGGTCGGTCACTGGCAGAGAGCGCTTATCAGCTATCTGGAGACGCTATCTGTCACACAACTGGATAGACAGGAGTCCTCTTTGACTTGGATGGCATATATGTCACTCAACAGGCATGCCTTTATGTATGCCACTCCCCTCGTTCACTGTCACTCTGTCACTCCAGATTATACAGCTCATGCTCTTTTTCAGATTTCATTCCCTCTCCACTCCTGCGTCGCTGCTTCTTGAACACTTTTCACATCCTTGCTCTCTCTCTCTCTCTGTCATTTTCCTGTGTAACACTACCTCTCCCTCATTGTCTCCTTATGTACATGATGTTGTAGACAGCCCATGAACTTGAATTCAAGTGTCATGCATCTCCTTCACTTTGATCAGACGTGGCTATTGTCTGCCCTCTGAGACACAGTCTGGAGTTGCCTCCTGATATGCCCCCGCTCTGGTAAAGTGAGATGTGAGCCCCCTCTGTGCTCCCTCAAACACAGGGGGCTTTTGTGTGTACATGTGTGTGTGTGTGTGCGGTGAGTAAAAAAAAGAGGGGAGCGAGTGCAGCGGCCGAGAGCGCATTAGCATGGTTTGCTAGCCTGCACACTAATGCAGAGCGATGCCCTATAATAGCCAGGGTTCATTCAGAGTCATTCTCCCACAGATTTCAGCAGGAGCATTCTATATGGTGGAAAAAAGGGGGAAAACCTCCACAGATCTCTGAGGCTGATTAGGATCCCCCCCTCGTTCTTTTCTCCAGTCACAAAGACCAGCCATATCTAATTTCCCATACTCCACAAGTATCACAGTTTAATGCAGTCATAGAAACACCCACGCCATCTCATAGTGGCCAATTAAATTAATGAATGGACCGTTTTGATCCACGACCATTAGAATTCCACCACTTTGACTCTTTGTCAACAAAAGCCTAATTATTTTTTCCTCACCGCCACGCCATCACTCGCCAGCGAAAAGGAAAGCCGCCGCCGAACCACTGACAACATCTTCTCATTATGTTAAGTTTGTTTTTTTTCAAGAGCTGAAAAGTGTCATTTTTCTTCCAGAGTAAAGAAGAGCTCGCGTCTGATTAGTAGACGAAAAGGAAGGGGGGAGGGAGTGAGGGAGAGATTGAAGGAGAGGAGGTTGAGTGATTCAAATGCGTGCTTGGATATGCCTGGGGTTTAAGAGCCTTAAGAAACACAGCCAAAATGAAACAGGCAGCAGAGCACAGAGGGAAGGCTCCCATCCACAACGCTATTATTTCCCAGCAGCCATATTCAGAGGCAAAAGAAAAAAAAAAAAAAAACCTTTCATAAACTATTAAGACCCACTGAATATAAAAAGATACGATTATAGACGCATTTTAACTGATTTTGAAATATTACTTTTCAAATGCCACCCATGGTGCATGAAATGAAGGAGTGCGCTTTCAACGTCTTTCTCTCAAACCGAAGCCGGCTCGACGTGCTCTCCTCTCACTGTGATGAATCTTTATTGAGTGATCAGCTTCATTTTAGTCATTTGATATCCAGCACTGGAGCTTATAAGAGTAATTTGAGTGATGGAGCGGAGCATCCCAGACAGAGAGTATCTCAATGGCTGCAGGAAAGTTGAGATAATCAATGTTTTTAAGTGTTATAACATTACATAAGTAATCATGCCCAGTGAGCACAGAAGGGAGGCTGTACACAGCGAGGGCAAATAAAGGATGAAGCAAAACATCTCCGTGTGTCCTCAGCATAAACTCGCCCCAACAAGCGACGTTACATTCCTGCCTAATTGCTGTCTGAAATACTACAGGCCAGCAGGGCTGCTGGGGTAGAAGAATAGAACATCTGTGCTTAACCTGAGCTTGACCCTACATGCTGGCTAATCTGCTTAACTCCAGCGAGGGGTTTGAGATTTTGCAAGGTGGTGGATGAAAAATGTAAATATCAAAAAAAATGATGGTTCAGGTAAGGTGTCTGAAATCAGCTCATTTGGTGAATAATCATGACCGTCAGTGCGGATGCAGTCCTCAAGGTCACATCTGGGATAACATTTCTGAGAGCATCATTGTGAATTCTGGATGAATTTATGTAAAAACTGAGTCCTTAACCAAATCAACTGATTTCCACAAGTGCCACACGTCTCCAGCTGATGAGACTTTTCTCGTCTCCTCCGCTGATGACAACTTTGGGGAATTTTGATTGACACTTGGGGTGTTTCACCGCTTGGAAGTACAAGGAAGTATATTAATGAGTCGCTATAGCGAGCAGAGCTCGAGGTCAGATTCACTTACAACAATGTCAGTGAAAGAATTAGCAAGTCATTTGAATTACAAAGCCCAAGAATCAACTGATTAGGGTGAAAATATTTTATCAAAGTAATTACATCAGTGGCTGGTTCTTCAGCTGATTATTTCATCTGAATACGAGTCAATCAGTGACACATTTAATGTATTACAATTTTATTCAAATAACCATTTAATTCAGTTTTTTTTTCCACTCTACACAGTTAATTTCTCCATGTCATATTATGTCATTTATATTTCTGAAATCAACAATATCTATGTACATTTTGACAATTTTTAATATGCTATTATGCTCACATGCATTACATTATGTGGCTGTGATAATTAAGCTGTTTGGTTTCATAATTTGTCATGCATAATCCCTCTTGTGTTGATGCTTTAGACATTCAGTCTCGTCTGGATGATTACACAGTGGTGAGTGGGGATAAACATCTCCATATGGTCCTTAGCATAAAAGCCTGAAAAGATTAGCCCAGGTTAATAGATATGCAAACCAGACATTTGTAAGGATAATACACCTCCCACAGTCACGTACCACAGCAAGCACATAATCCAAGATAAACTGTGACCATCTTGTTGGTAAATCAACTTATCGTGACTCAAAGATTACCACCAAGGTTCGTAGAAGGAAGCAATCACACATGGGGAGGATTTGAAGATGTGACACAAGGACAATAAAGTTTCTTATCTGTACTCTGATCGCTGCCAATAAAAACAAGACATTCAGTATGAACCTGTTGTTGTTGCTTCTCCTGAACCTGAGCTATTCAGGCTGCCAACTCCTGAGCTTGTGATGTTTGCAGGCCAAAAACATTATTTTCATTGTTAGCCAGATGTCATGGATTCTATTAGCTAAAGTGGTACTGCACATAAACCTATATACCCCCCCCCCCCCCCAAACCTATCCAACTCTGCCTTTTACCTAAATACCCTTTTATTCATTCTAAGATAATTTAAAACTGCACACACCAACATGGAAAGTGAAACCACTCAACAGCTTGGCAGACAGAATGAAGACAGTCTTGTCTGGATTCTATTTCAATAAATTGTTTTGCGCTGAGAGTCTACAGCCACGTTACAGCAGCAGCTCTGTGAAGCTGTAGGTAGACGCAGTGGTGCTTTGAGATGCTAACGTGGTCACAGTGACAGTGTTATGATGCTGATGTTTGGCATATATAACATTTACCACGTTTAATTAATTTAGTTGCTAGCATGCTAACATTAACAAGCTACCACTGAACAGAAAGTACAGCTGAAGCTGGCAGGAATGTTGTTAGTTTTGCAGGTATTTGGACAAAAATTTGCACCTGATGATTGTGTAAGAAGATGATTCATGGCAATCCATAGAAGTGAATGCAACGTTTGAGTCAAAAACAATAAATAAACAATAACAATAGGTAAAATTTATGGTGATGCTGGAGGAAAAGGGGATCACCACAGTCAGGGGACTTCATCCTGTGGGGATTGAGACAGTAGTGACTGGCAGACGTCCCAACCGTCCCTAGAGCCTGACCACAAATGTGGCTAAAAATTAAGAAAGAAAAAGCATCTCAAATAAGGTTGGGGCAGTCTTTATTGTGGATCCATTTTGGGAATCAGGCTGATGAGGCAGCTGTTGTTTTGACAGAAACATCTTGCCTGCTCTTGCTTTAACAACACCGGTTGTGCAATCGGTATGGATTTGCTGCCATGTCATTTCTTTTTGTTCCAATTATGGTCGGTTCATAGGAAACAGAAAGAGTTTATTTCAAGCATTATGGCAATGTTATGCTGACGAGGGAGGCTCAGACATCAGCTCAGTTTAAAACTGGGATCCAACAGTGTTGCTTGAGAAGTCGAACTCCAGAAAGAAATAATGGACGCCCAAAGTCCGAGTGTTGTGTCTCATGAGAGCATTTTAGTAAAATCAGTTCCACCCCTGACTTTCAGCATTATTTGAGTGCATCCCTGCTCACAGTTGTGTAGTATTTATGCATCTGATTGTGGTGTGACAAAGAAACAAAAGACGCATGAAATTGAATTATTCTCCTCTGTTCTGACTTGTCTGGTTAGATTTCATCTTCCTGCATTATGCTGTAGCTCTCAAAGCTAACTCAACACCTCTAATTTCCAGCTGAAATGTACTTTCATTGTGTCGATTGGCACTTGATAAATGGCACATACTTGAGTGCATGAAGGAGCTCCAGCTAGGCCAAACATAATCAGCACCCACCGGGTTTGCTACAGCTGACACATCAAGTGTTTTTTTTTTTTTCTGTTAAATAAAATGCTAACAAAAAAAACCTCAACACATTAATTAGTGTGGGTTTTTAAAGTCACTGTTGGAGTGATTAGGGTGTCAACTTAAGTCACTTCACTTGTGCTGATGACAAGTAATGAAAGGCGGATGTAAGTGGAGTGTTACTGAGTTAATTCAAACGTGTTGATGATGCCAGTTTGTAAGGCCAGCGGTTGTATCGAAAACATGAGAAAGAAGCCAAAATGTATGTGAAAGGTTTCTGGACACTCGTAACAGTGGGACTCTCTATGAGACTTTGTTAAATCTGGACAGATTGAGCAGTAAAAAGACAAATAAAATCAACATTTTACTGATATATATATATTTTTTGTTCTATAATTAATTCAGTTGTTAACTGTTTTTTGATGTGCATCACCCTGGTTGGTTAACCACACCTGTCGTCATGGACCCTGTCAGCCTGTTGGTGTGCATGAGATATAAAAAAGTCTGGCTGGACCACTCGCAGGGCTGCACACTTTTCCTCCTGTTCTTACTCAGCTGGTTTCACTTCTTCAAACCTTTTTCATTCTTGTTTTTGTCACTTAGATTCATATGCACCAGTGTCTGCATCTGGGATTACTGTTTGTTGATCAAGATTCACATATCCTCCTTGTGGAAATGACTGGGAAGAAAGCTTGAAGATGGTTACTGTTCAGGCCAGGAATCAGCCCCTGGGAATGAAAGAACCAATTTATCACTGCACTACATGCAATCCTTTGAGAGGGCTGGTTGAAAAAACACAGGCACTGTACAGTACTTTTTTGTCATTGTGGCTTGTAAAACATATACATTCGCAAACAATATATCCTATATCCTTTGCTTTAACCCACAGAATTTCAGCTTGAACACCAAGCTGCATCTTGCTCTGCAATTTTCAGACCCTAGCTGTCATTTGTGGCTGCCATACACATATATTTAGCATACCATGCTTTACCTCACATGCTGTTCTCTTGAACATATGTCTGAAATGAACACAGCCTGGTCCCAGAGGAACACCACCAGCCTCAGATGAATAAGAGAGATGCACCAATTAGGAAGAAAGGACATCAATTTGATATATTGTGAGCAAAATGGAATATGATCCACAGTGCTACACACTGATCTGATATTACATATCTGTAGGGCACTTGAGCACAGCGAAGCAGCGGTAGGTTTTCTTCCACTGTGGATACAAGTCTCATATTGTGTATATTAGCATCCCCCGCGGTTCCTGAGCGCCTGAGAATCTCCATTCATCCCCGTGGTTCTTGTGGCTGCTGTATGTTGAGAGAAAAAAATCGACTTCTGTGGCTGTGTAGCTCTGCTGGATGGTCAGATGTGTTTTTTAATAACACACAGCCAACCTTGTGAGTTGCTCCCTCACCTGTGGCTATGTTGATATAGATTTTCAATTCACTGCTTGCACTGCACTGCTGCTCGCAGGGATCCGGATGAAGAAAAATAGAATACATATGGTTTCTATATAATGGTGCCTCGTGGTAAATGTGCCCCTGAGTATATACAAATCCACCACTTCCTATCTTACATTTGTGAACCCTGCTGATTGAGGTTAGAAAGGACATACTGTCTATATAATAATGCCCCTTGTGTTCCCAGAGGGGTCATGATTGCTTCCCTGGAGGTCATAAATGGTCACCTGGAACACCTGCTACTAGGTGGGCTTAGAGTGGCCAGGTGTAAAACAGGTGACCTCTGACCTCTAAGGTCACACTCAGACCCCCAGGGCTTGAATTGTCAGAGAGGAATCGAGAGCCTTACGAGAGGAATCAGAAAAAGCTTAGTGAAGCGGCTGTGCCTGAAACCCTATAAGCATAAATATCTCCCCTGGCCAGGAAGGATTCATTTACTCTTTTGCTGACTGGTAAATCTTTGGTTTCCCTCATGGAGGACCTGAGGTGAAATCCTGTCTGTTGCATGAGTGGATATTTGAAGGGATTTTTTTTTTTTTCTAAACTACCAAGAGCTTCAAAGTATGCATTTGCCCACTGATGAGCGCATGAGCGTTGATCTATAAGATCATCATGCCAAGCCCAGTTTGGTTTCTTCTCTGCTATCTGCAAGACCATTCTGCTTGTGTTCTTCCGGATATGTGATAGATGTTTCACTGTGGACAAACACGGAGCAAACGGCAGTAAATCTGTATGCAGAGAGAACATTAATATGTGGCATCAAAATCCCTCTGCTGATAAATATGCATCTTGATTCTGCCTCAAAGAGGCAACAAACTGATTTTGATAAACATATAAATACACACAAAAAGGACTGAATAATGATTCATTAAAAGAATCTATCTTTTGATGGAGGGAAAGAAGTGGATTCATATGAGGACATCTTTATCACCAGTTGTTTGAAATGCTGACGGAAAAACTCCCACATTTGGACCTCAGATTCATTTAAATGGTTCAAACTCTGCACAGAGAAATGAAAGGGCACGGCTTGCTGCAAGTTCACAGCTATCTGTTCTTCTTAGCTTCAAAATGCTAATATGTAATTTGGAGGCATGTCTAAACATATTTGAGTCTATTTTACATCTATTTATGCCAGGTGGGAAAGTGGTCTGATGACTCAGGTGTGGTGGAGAGCAGAATTATGTGACTAACAGATAATAAACACATCTTTATTTAGAAATCTGACCTGGTGCTAGTGTAAATGAGGACGGTTTGAGTGCAGAATTTGCAGAATAAAGCACTGTTTTACGAGGGCTTCCCGGCCGCGCTCTCATGATGGCTTCGCCGGTCTCATGATTAATCATGTAGGATCCGCATTTCTTGAGTAAACACAACAGAACTTGATAGTAGTTCAGTGTCCGAAAGAAAAGTAATAGCTCGGGGACTGTGTTCATCTCAGAGGTTTGATGCTTTGAAAGTGAGCTGGCACAAATTGTCTCATGATCCTCAGACTGGTTTTGATAGTTTTACTTGCTTGGTGCACCAGCCTCGGGGCAGTCCTCTGTTTCATTCCTGCTCTGGTTGTTACATAAATTGCAGTCGCTGCACGCAGGCATAGCTTAACTACTGTAACTTGTGCTGACACGACGTCTTGGTAAACAGGATGTTTTTGGTCGAGGTGAGGTAAAGGTTGTGGTGTATGCAAAGCAGCTTGTTGTTGGAACATATCTAAACCGCCCTTTGATGGCTACTTATATAACCAGAGGAGATGATTAAGTCATGATGTTGATCTCAGAAAATACTAAATGTTGAAGTGCACTACCAATGACAGATGAGTCAATAGTGAGGAAAAAGAACATGTAGACACAGAAGTAATACATCATGTGCCTAAAGCTGTAACACTGTTCCTCCATTAGCTAACAGTGACACTGACTTAAAGGATAAGGCTGGTATTGTTCTACACATTCAGCAACCCCATGAAAGGACAAAACAAACACTGCATTTTTGTTATCCAATACGTTCTGACCTCCCTGCCCTGTCTGTTGCACTCAGCCCCAAGCCTGCTGGCTGCTGCTGAAGATCTAAAAATTGAAGAAATCACAACTAAAGACTCGTAAGTAGATGCATTTTTTAAAAGGCTGAGCAATTTCCTAAAACAGCTGTAGTTAGTCGTAAATGTTACTAAAATAAGAGTAATCAGTGTATTCGTCAGGGACTACTTTCATCAGAGGATTAATACACATTTGTCAGACTAACTGATGTTTCTTGACAGTTTCTGGGGGACAGCGGAGCTCCATGGCACAATGGATGAAGCTATAACAGGCTTTAGCTACACAGACAATGCTTCAGACAAAACACAATAAGAGCCATTGACGATAACCCACCTTACCTTTCTAGCTCCTTAGCAACAACTGGTCACATCACGGGCTGGACCTGCTGAGTGAAACAAACATTCACCTGGAAAAAGTACAGTGCTGACATCATACAGGCTAAACAGCTAATGAGTCAACATTGAGCATATAAACTGAACAATCAGTTTATATAATTCCTCATCACCTCCCCGCTGTTAACTTGCTCTCGATGGACCATTCGGAACAATTGCAAATTAAAGCCTCCAAATGTGGAATACTGCTCCCCACTGTCTGTTGCCTTTGATGATTGAGCAGTTTATTAATTATCCAGTCAGGCTGCAGAGAGTGGCGACTTGCCGACAGAGCTGCAGCATCGGCGTAGCGCGCAGGGAGAATATTTTGTAGCTTCCTGATGCCAGAAGAGACAGCATGTCCGTAATCAAGTAAACAAATTCAAACCCTCTTGTGACATCAGGAAGGATGTTTACTGTAAACGCAGCATGCATTTTAGCCCTCATTCAGGAGCAAAACGTGCTCATAGGGCTTGGTAAACCAGTTAGGTTGTAGCTCTGTTGCGACAGGTTTTCCCATTATAAATTGGCAGTGATAAGATGTGCAATACAGCACCTTGAAATCTGCTATACATACATACATATTTTACACTTATAGCTTCAGCTTTGCTTTACATTCAGCCATGCATGATTAAAATACTAGCAAATAAAGCCACAAGGATAATCCAGTGAGGATGTCATCATCTTATTCATGTCAGATTATTGGACACAATAATAGTACTGTGTACATATATGGAAAGAAGAAAAATGCACCACTAAAGACGCTTCAGTGGTTTTCAAACGTTGTATGGTTAGATTCTCCTTTGAGAACAGTTGGGAAGCTCGAAGATTAAATATTATGACAGTAGCTATCATAGATTAGACAATCAGTCATCCATCAGCGGCGGTGATTTCGTTTTTCTGATACATGTTGCCAGCCAGGACATGGGAACACTGAAACCAGCAATTTCACATTGTCAGTATCTTTTTAAAGTCTTATCAAACATCACCTTTCTTTGGGTGTAATTGCTCATTTGGAAATATATTGAAGTGATTTGACAAGCCCCGAAGGCGTTCACAGCGAGGTTGTGCAACTTTAAACGATCTTTGCTGAGTGAATGGCAGAAGCAGGAATTCATGCTCTCTCTGCACACCTTCCCCTTAAAAGCTTCAATTTGCAAAACTGCATAATACTGATCATTTTGAATTGGGATGTGCAGATTTTGCAGATTTATCTCCTGATAACATCTTATTTTCTACATTATTTGAACTGGGAACAATTTTTGGATGTTTAACGTGTTTCTGGGGCTTGACGCCCAGACAGGTCTGAGATCTGAACTGCCTATGTGGGAAAATGCCGAAAGCAGTACAGTACTGCTATTTTTCAAAAGCGTACATATTTTCTCCTGAGGATATCTATTTTTCAGCCTGTGTGAACACAGAGCAACATAGTCTACAGAAACGTACATATTTGTTCTACTTTCTGGTTTGTAGCAATAAGTGCATCATATGATTAATGGTCAAAATTGTTCACAAAGGTAGTTCAAACTTGTTGCAAACTTCAAACAGCAGTGAAGTCAGTTTTGAGGATATAAACAAGCTAATGTATAAGAAGAATTTGTATAAATGACTCCCCTGAAACCTGCATGACCTGATGTTATTCCAAATCATCCAGTGTGCAGCAGTTAAAAAGCCTCACTTTCAAAGGACTCGTGCTGAGTTTAGGCCTACTTAGTGTTCATATTTCATGCACTGATTGCTGCAGTCAGTTACTTCCCACTTCTTTAAGGAATGACAGTTTCAACCAGCAAACACTCTCAATTTTTAAAGCGAATAGATTAGGCGTGTTCCAAAGTTTCGTGTGTGTCAGAGGGTATCTGGAAATGAACGCTGGGGTTTTCTTCTCTTCTGTTCAGGAAGTTGGAGAGGTTCATTCATTTTTGATTCATCTCTAGTTTGAGTGTTACAGTGAGCATATTCAGGGTCTTTTAATTTGAAAAGGAGTAGCCTGTGGTGCCAACTACATTACTATTACGGTCTCCAAGAGGTGGGCAAGCTGTATCTTTTGCACTTTATGTCTTGGGTCTTATTTAAAGTAGTTCAAGGAAAGGACTCCTTTCTGGGGGGAATTTTCTCAACATATTGTAGGCACAGATTGCTGTTTTGTTTTGCACATTCTTCCAACATATAGTGATGTTTTCTTCCTTGGACTTTCTTTTCTTTGGTGTTCACAACTTAAAGTATTTCCATATGAAACAAATTACTTAAAAGAAAACTGCATTCAGCATTGCCAGAGCTGCTCTAACCATGTCATACCCACTTTCAGAAACATGTATAATTCACATAAACAGTATTCTTTCCAAAGCATAATGTTGAAGAAGGTGAAAATCAAACCCAAACACAGGCTTTACTTCTACCATGGGGCCTCTGCTTTGGGTTCATGTTCACATTGCAGCATTGGCGAAAAAGGAGAAGGCATCTGTCTTGTGTTTCTACTCCCAAAAACCAATACTTTCTATAACTTTGTACTTTGCTGAGTGTTGATATTTGTTAAACAGGTGCATGGCGAAATTCAATTTGGCATTATGTGGCCAGACGCAGTTCAAAACTATTTATTTTAGCCAGGGGCTTTACGGAGGTTTTCTTACAGTTGACTGAGAGAATCTATGAGCTGTATTTTCCAAATGGGCTCAGATGATCCATTGCAGGCAGAAAGCGGAGATTAAAGATGAATAAAATAAACAAAACCTCCTCATATTTATCCCAGGGGATCATCCCACACTGAACGGCCCTCTAGAAAAGTTCATTTTCTTGCATTTCACCAAGAAGTAGCCAACAAGGCGAGACATATGTTTTAAAGCAGTCGCAAGCAGAAGCAAATCATTTCTAAAGGCTCAACAGACTTTGTTGCTGTTTGTGTTTACAAGATGAAACATGAAAATGCTATTTAAAGAGGTAGTGTGGGGGGGGGGGGTTGAATGTGGCTGGGTGTTTATGTAAGCAGCTGACCACAGAGTATACAGTCACCCTGCTGTGCAGCGAGAGCAACCGGGGGGTATAAAGGAAGAATAACTCGTGAGAATCAGACAGCACATCAAAGCAATGGCCAAACAAGAAGGTGTCATTGGCTCAGAGGCAGCACGAGATTAATCTGACTTCACACAAAACTCAACACACGTAGCGCAGCTACCTCAGGGCATGTGGACGCACACACCGTGCAAGGATGCACATGATGCACATGAAAACCTCAACCTCAGGTATCAATGGCTTAGAGGCAGCATTGTCATGGTGGGAAGAAGTCAGAGCTCTCACTGAGCAAAAGCCTTACAAAGCCCCCGTCCGTGAATACATTAAAGTTATTTTTGTTGTTTCCCAAGAACTTGTTTATCAGCGAGGGGCTTGTTTTATCTTTGCTGAGGTGTGTGTTCACGCCAGCGTGTCCGGGCGTGCGTCGTGTTCGTGGTGCGGTGCGCGCGCTTTCGCCTGAGTGTTCCCACAGACCCCTCACGCTTAACAACAGAGCTAAGTGGGTCAGCATTCCATTTCAACAGCTCGAATGCAGCCATGGCAGAAGCCTTGCAGGACCACATAGTCTCCTCCTCACAAGTCCTAACAAGCGTGCAGAGCTTTGTTTTTCGCTGTGTGCATGCAGGTATGTGTATGTGGAACAGGAAGGACAGGGCTGGGAGGGGAGTAGTGGACATCCTCGCTGTGCAGCACTGCTGTGAGGGGAAAATATATTAGTGTGTGTGGGCAGCTTGTCAAACAGTCATGGACGGGAGCTATAAATTGCGTTGGTCCCTGTAAACACGATTCGTTAAGTGCCAAAAGGTGCCTGGCGGGCGCCCCTCTGTTATGAAACGTGAAGGGGAGTTGTCATGCTACCCTCGTCCCTTTATTAGTCCAGTCCGCACCTGGTAAACACGAGCTGGCTCTCCTTTTAAATCCAGTCTACCTGGGAATGTAAAGTAGCAGATGCATAAGGTGGCGCTGAGCAATTAAAGGCGAACATGTGCACAAATTAAGTTAGTCCCAGTTTGCTGCTGGAGAGAGTTTCAACTGGTGTGTCACCACTGATGCATTAAGAGTTTTAAACTCCTTTTTTATTGGCCTTGAATAGAAACCTGGCCCGGAAAACTCAGTAAGAACCTCTGATATCCTCACCAAAATGTGTGATTGTCAATTCTGAAATGTTTTTCTCCCGTCAACTTGTAGTGTCATTTTTAAGGGCTGTGACAAATCTGGATGCTTTAAAGGACGTAGCGGAGGCTCCAGATGAAGAATTCGATTTCAGCTCTTTGCTCCTGTAACGCACACGCACTGTTTTCCACTTAAACCGGCTCGTGATGCCAGAGACATGACAGCTCCTGCTATTCCCAGCTCTTATCACATCCGAGATACGGCTCTGCAATGACAATTGGCGTCAGTTGAAACGAGGAAACTGAGGAAATGCAGGTTTACAGGTCGAACACGCCTCGTTTCACTCGCCAGACGGAAAAAGAAGTAGGAGATTTGTGCGGAGGGAGATCAATGTGTAATTATTGTATTTTATGTGCGCCCCTGCAATCAATCATTAACAATGGGAAAGTGTGTTAAAAATTATGGGATCGTTATTCTTAATGTATCGCTGCTGTCGGATTGTGCAGAGCCAAATCAGGCCTGCTCATTTTTTGCTCTAAAGCCAATAATACTAAAAATAAATGCACAGGCATGTTCTACAGTGTCACTCGAAAAGTTTGAACTCAACATATGGAGACGACTGCTGGAGCGGTCTCACAGCATGCAGTGAGAAAGATGCAGACGTAGCTGATGTAGCTTCCGTTGTTTGTCGTGGATTGAACAGCTGCTTTTTATGTTCATTTTTACAAGATAAGTGTGTTTTCATTGACCCTAAATTAACATAGAGATTGCTATATTCAGTGAGTCAAGGTAACACTGTTAAAAGCACAAAGATCTGTTTAATCGAAGCCATTATGGTGATGTTTACATCTGGAGTTATAAAGAATTCATGCACTACTAGCTGACCTTGCCATGACTTTTGGTTAGTTCTTTCAAACTGATTATGAAAAGCTAATGATTTACATATTCATTACTTTCAAGTAGGAGCACATTGCAACCCTCATCACAGAGAATCTTTGTATGCACAAACCTCAGTGATAAACATTATTAACTGTGTCCTTATGAAAGGTTAGGCATATATAATCATAGCTGCTTCATAACTTTTAAGGACTCATCCTCATGAACTACACGTTTGAGAGTGACTTCCACTGCAGCTGATATTTTAATTTCATACAAGCAAGATTTATAAGATATTCAGTTATTCTGTGTTGGCTCTATATATAAAGGTTTATGTTAAAGGAACTTCTGAAATGTATTCTAGACACAGATGGGTGACAAAGAAAAACCTGAGCAAATAAATAACAGATGCCGAAGCTCCCACACAGGGGACTGAAAGGTTTGAGTTTGAGAAGGGATCATACACTGGGACAGTGTTCCCCAAACTGGGGTCGGGACTTTGAAATGCCAGTCTTACTTGTTATGTTTTTCTTAAGTTGAACAGCTCATAAAATGAAGGCACGTGCAAGCTGTGATGAAGTGAAGACACTCGTAGAGGCTGCACTCATTTGTACACATGAAAAGTAATGGAGATAGTTGTGTGAATTATTAAAGAGAACTCAAGAAGGAAGTTTGAAACAGCTGGGTGAAGCGGCCATGCTTGAAGTTTCAAAAATTCTCGCCAATTCCGACATCAGAAAAGTGCAGGAAGAGCAGGGGGTTTCGGGTGCTGTTTCACCATCCGACAAGCAGTTTGTTTGAAGTTAATTGGTATATACTGCCATTTAAGCATTGCATGGCTGAAAGGGATTAAAATGGTCGGGAACCACTGAGCTATGGCCTTGCAGTCACCAGATTTCACCCTGATTGAGCACCTATAGAAAATTTTAGTCCAACATGTGAGACAGCCCTCTCTATCCCCATCATGAAGACACTAAATGGGGGAATATCTGGTGGAGGAATGGTTTTAATCCCTCCAGTAGAGTTCCAAAGACTTTTCTAATCTATGCCAAAGAACACTGAAGCTGTTCTTTCTCTTTTGTTTGTCAGCCATCTGTACGATCCTGCTGACGACGTACACAAAATACTCACTGTCTACATCTTTCGTTTCCAAACAGTATCCACTCATGGCAGCTAAAGCACCATCAAGGTACAGCTAACATTCAGAAAGTACAGGAGATGAATTGAGGTGAGAGATTAAGCACAAAAACACTTGTTTGTGCATGAAAATGAGGGCACTTTGAAAAGACTGACAGTATTTGGCCCTTAGTGTTAATCATCTGTGCTCCTGCAGCGTCTCCCCAGGTCACTGCTGTAAGGTGTGTCATTAGTCAGCTGAGCAAACACATAAGAATGAAATCACTTTCATTTGATATGCAGTCTCGATCTGATATGCAGAATCTGGTTTTCACTGAAGCAAATGCAAAAAAGGTAAACAAAGGATACACTCAGTAATCAAATCTCTCTCCCCTCATTTCCTATGTGTGGGAAAGTCATGCTGGCTTGCGTGTTTGAGGAGGGCTCACAGCAGTTGAGAGATGATAGAGGGATAACATTTTCAGCATCATGCCGCTCTGTTATAATTAGAGCAAATACACCAGGAAAATGCAGGCGTGCACACACACACGCGCATACACACATGCGTTTGTAAGCTTCTACAGGCCGAATAATTGCACAGCTAAAAATACCCATTAAAACAAATGAAACGGCATCAAAACCACCTTGGCAATGACGAGAAACACCACTCCTTTGTATTAATTGGCTGATTCTGAACAGCCAATTTCACTGCCACAGGCAAAAAATAATAATCAATACTGGCTGCGAGCCACGTCATTGCTAATTTAAGGTCACGGTGACCGTCGGAAGTGCTGAATGTGTTAAGACCAAATAGCTTCCTTGATCTACATGAAGCTAAAATTGTTTTAAGTCCAAGTTAAGTGGATACAAGTGGACCTTAAATCTGTCTTTAATTACCAGAGGACTGAAAACCAAATGGTGATACACTGAAGAAAAGAGCATTTGAAGCTGTCAGAAGTGACTTTAAAGCATTTGTTAAAAAGATGCTAGAGGCTTCACTGTCTGTCTGGGGGACTTAAATTGGCTCCACCGAGCCAGTGTAATCAATCACAGTAAAAAAAAAAACAAAACAGACCTGCACATGGGAGTGTGACCTTGGTCCCCCACATCTTCCAGTATGGAAATTTATTTGAATAAGAGTCACCGCAGAGAGGTAATGTCAAATGAACAACCTTCACTCAAAGCAGCACCAGAGAGGAAATAGGTTTAGTGTTCCAGACCTGAATGGGTCGCCAGTGTGTGGTGAGAACTCCAGTCTGCTGTAACATTTTGTCAGTTATTGCTTTTTCACAGAGTAAAGACAGAACAGGAAGGATATGAGAGGAGACAAGAGCCAAAGTCCCCTCAGTAGCAGTCGCTGTACACAGTTTCCCCAGGCGATCACGCAAGTCAGCTCAATGACTGGGGGCAACCCTGAGGATGAGGTTTTGTTCATTTTTACCTGTTATGATGTACCTCCCAGAATCCTCCATTGACTTTGAATTATTTAACGCACCAACACCAGCTATACTCTCTTTTAGCACAATCCCCATCTTTGGAGGGTGGGCTGCATTAATTTTTTATTGTGCATACTCAGTTAAAAATGAACAGGAAGTAGTGACAGTAAGTATTAGCTTGTTACAGCTACAATAATACTTAGCTATTCAGCAATGAAATGTAAAGGCTACCTCAGCAGAAAAATGGGAGAATAGCATCTCTTCAAAAGCGTTTATGTGCAGCTCGATGTAAAACTTTTCATATTTGTAAGCAGCAAAGCAGATGTAGGTGGTATTTCAATGGTTTGAGTTGTTTTCTGCAGCCCTCAGGTGAGGAAAAAGACAGACAATTTCAGTTTTGAACATTTTTAAGCAGCATTAGTACTTTCCATACATTTGCATACCTACTGTGAGCGAGGATGGATTACTGAAAGGGCCTACCGGGCACAAGAGAGGCAAAAGCACCAGCAGCACTTGAAGTATAAAAAAACAAGTAAGTGAGAGATGCTGTAAAAATGTAGAGAAAGAAATGACAATGGCTGGCTCATACGTGCAGGAAATAAAGTGGATTCAAAGAGCCAGAAGAACTTGCATGCAAGTTTAAATCCACTCCAAACCAAAGGCACACCTTATTAACTGCACAGCCTTCATCCTGCAGACCAACAACAACAAGGACATAATTCTTTAACATAAGCATATTCTCCAAAAGTGCCATCCTTGAAAGAAACATCTATAAATCTAGATCTAAAAGAGGATGAAACATTGCCTGATATATGTTTTTGTATCTGATTGCTTATCTTTTGCATTTTCTAAGCTTTTAATTTCATTTTTTGGCCCCATTCCCTGTGTAATATGTTTTACGATGACTCTGGTGAAGGCCACCAGCTGAAATCTGCTGCTCTGACAATAAAGCTGCTTTTCTCAAATCAAGTGTCGCCCGAGTTTTGACCTCTTCGAGGACACTCACAGCAGCCACAAGGAGATGCAAAATGAACACAAAGAGACGCAAAACAAGAACAAAGAGACAAATCAACCTCAGTAAGACACAAAACTAAAATTATGAGCCCTATTGTCTCATAATCCGTCCGTGACTGTAAATCTTTGTGAAGTTGCTTCCACTGTCCTGAAATATAACTACGAGTGGTTTTGAACCTTCAAAGTTGCAGACTTTAGAAAATGAGATTGTAAAAATGCTGTATGACAACTCTTAAAATCAAAGCGTTCTTCCATGCCCGAAAGCTTGACTATGAAGCCTGAAATGGGTGTAATTCACATAATTTGGCATCTTAAGTAAATGTTACACATCAGCAGATGTGTTGCAGCTTCCAGCCAAATGTGTTATTTTCCCAGCCGAGATCACGTGTGTTTTCATCAATACACTCAACTACATTTCGCTTCTTCATATTGATCCATTCAAACACATCGATGTGACTCAAGGGGGATCATCAAGATTGATTTTTTCTGATATTTTGGGTGCCATGTGCCTCCTCCACATGATCATTTCCAAATGTGTTTTTCTGTTGGAAAAAGATGTTTCTGCTGAATGCTTTTCTTTGCCTGTTTAGTGATGCAGCTGCTCATGTAGTCACCATTTTCTGTTTATTCCAGGCAAACTGGAACACCAGCACTTTTTGTTAAGCAGTTCATGAACACTGAAAATGTTTTGTCAATCAAACTCTTGCAGAAATCAAAGTTAAATGACAGCATGGCCATGTAAAGTACATTCTGGTGGTACTGCATGTTCCTGGTTTAGAAAGTTACAGATTTCAAGCCATTCATTGCATGATTTGTTCATCCATACAGGGGCTCCTCAGGGCTCTGTTCTGGGGCCACTGCTGTTACCCCTATGTATTAATACTATTAGTTCCTATGTAAAATATTCTGATCGTGTACAGTACTTTTTATACAGATAGTACAATATTAAAGATAGCAGCATATCCTCAGTCATTTACAATATACAATTTTGAAGCTTAAACAACAAATTCATGTTCTTCACAAATGGTTGATGTGCCCCTGCTGTTCTCAACATATATGCCGTCTGATAGATGATAAACTCTCTTAAAAGTTGATATTTCTGTCAAGGTTAACTAGACTTTTACCCCATATTGTTGCGTTAAAGTTGTGTTTAATACTGGTTTGATGCCTTTGTTTATCCTTTCACCATTTTATCCATAAAGACTTTGTTGCCTTTGATAAAAGACTCCTGACGGCCTAATTGCTGCTGTTGAAGCTAATTATGCAAATTTAAGCGTGCTGTCACTTCACAACATTTTCTGGTGCCACTCTTGTCAGCTTGTGATGGGGCCATCAGTTTGTTCAGCAGGCATTTCTGACTTTTCTGAATCTGCCCATGATGAATGTCTGAATTCGTAGGAACATATTTCCAACATCACTCTTATCTAATTTTCAAGCATGTGGGTGCTTCTTGTGGCTCCTGCTTTCATGGCCTCAAAGAAAATTACATCAGATCTTGTATATTGGCAATAGTAACAGTGTTTCTAATATAAGAATATATAAGAAGTGCAAATATGCATCGGCATTATTCCAAAATTCATAAGATGATCTTCATGAAATATTGTTTAATTCTCTTTTTTAATTGTTAAAGGGGAATTCATATTTTTCATACATTACACTCCTGAGGTTTGGAATATTGTGCTCTGCATTATAGCATTTATTAAGGTACCTTTGCCTGGTGTTTTAATAAGCAGTATTCACTCTGGGACCGAGGATTGGGATTTGAAACTGATATTGATAGTATCTTAAGTGCATATTTCCATTGCAGCATCACATGAGCCAAATGGTGTTTTTACACCGTACTACATCAAACTTTGGGAATTAAATATGGCTTTCTGTACTGTGCAGGCCAGTGGAAAAACAAGTAGGGATTCTTGAGTGGCATCCCTTTTTACTGTTGACCTTGCGAGGTCTCACGAAGCACAGACCCCAGCTGTAAAATAAACATCTAAAAGCACAAACCTCTCCCATAAATACCAGTCTTTAATCTGTCTGAATCTCCTTGCGATGGCAGACGGAGCCCCCTCACCCCCCTCGCCACCCCCCTCTCATAGAGAAACATAACCCTCTTAAGCTCACTCAAATTTCATCCCTCTCAACTTTTGCCTTGAGTCTCGTTTTCACTGTCCAGGGATTGAGAGCTGCCATCTGTCTGGGTCATCCACGCTCGGCTGCAAACTTTTGACTCGGGAGGCTTCTTGATCACACGCGGTCTCTTGGCTTATTGATATTCAAATAACCCTCACAGGGGATTTTCAAAGCACTGCTAAAAGATGCATTAGCCGAAAAAGAAAATGGGTTTCTTTTCTCAATTTTACAACTAATTCTCAATCTGAAAGTGTTCAGATCAGAACAACACTGTGCTTAAGTTTTCATGACCCTTGATGAAAGAATTAGAAAAGTGGTCGTGCACCGTGGGTTGTATTCAAACTGTAAACAAAAAGGGGATAGTTCATGCCAATTGTCTCACAGGCTCATAAAACAGCCGTTTCACATTGTGAAAGTTGTGAACCTTGAATTTCTTTTTTGGCTTGCCCTCCGATATTACAGCTGCCAGATAGAAAGTGAAATTTAATGTGTGAAAATATTTTGTGAAACTTTAGGCAAAAATAAAGCAACATCTTTTCATTGGTAGTTTAAGTCATAATGTGATGATAGACCTAACAAACAGATTTGACAAGATGCACGTGTGCTCATGTCTGGTGCATTGTACAGTTCCCTGGGGTGCAATCTGATTGGCTGACATAATAATATGTGTTAACAAGATGAAGACAGCATAACCATGCTAGCGGGTCTGTGAAGCTGTACTGAGGAGACCTATGCTTTGAGCTAAAAGCTAACATAAGCATGCTGATATGCTCACAATGACGATATAAACATGCCAGTGTTTAGCAGGTATGATGTGTACCTTGCTCTCTATCTTATTTTAGCATGTTATCATGCTGACCTTTGCTCATTCTCAGTAAAAACTAATAGTAAACAATCCAATTCATCCTGAGAAGAATATGCATCACTTCACCAAAGTCTGACATTTCACTCTGAATCAAAATTGCTGATAGCACTAGAGGAAACATTATGGGATCATTAAAGTCATTAAGACACATTGTTTAAAATAAGAACCCTCTGGAGAAATGCTTGTGTTGCAATCCATCCCATCATTGTCAATATATATCACTGATGTTAACCTCATAGTCACTAAACTTATCTAAAGCATAAAACAAATCAGACAGCAGCACAGTGAGAAGACACTGCAGTCGTGGGATCAATAAAGTCTTATCTTATCTTCGTACATTACCAGGGTCATCATGGCTTTTGTACAGTGTGTTTATGGGGGCTCAGGAAGTGCTGTGCCTTATTGCTACATGCATCTTAATCATATCCAGCATCACAGTAAAGGACATCCTTGCTGAGATAGTAGCTATAATTATGATTAGGGATGTGATATTTCAACTGGAAAAAAACACTACATGTTTCATTGTAATGTGTCACTGCGTAAGTCCCCGGACATTTTCCTATCACAAGTACGAGGGCATTGATATGATGCTGTCTTTCTTCTCAGTGCCATTATTATAACAGATTTTAAATTGGAGGCCAATTATGTCCATAATCAGCGGAGTGTTTCCTCTGCCTCTTATTCATCATTTGACATGAAGTTTAATACTTTCTGGATGAGCTGCCGGCCTAAACGACTACCTTTAGCTCACTCCCACAATGCTTCTCCTCTAACTTTTCCATAGTTCGTTGATGCATTACATGCTGACTATGAAGAATAAATGTAAGTTTCTGAAAATTATCTCTTGATCTCACAGTCTCTGTTCTTTTTTTTTTTCATTCTACATTCTTTCTGAAGCATGCGGCACTGCTCTCAATTATTGCCTAAGAAAGTGAGAGTAGAAAGAGAATGTCTTATGTGTATTTCTGGCCGCAAGTTAATTATTATGATTTAATTCAATTTTAATGTCATCCTATAATGGCTGTATTTTATTATAGGTCATTAAACAAACATGTTGAGTCTCAAATTAGGTGACACTATATGCTGTTTTTCCTGTTAAAATGTCAGCTTAGTATCACATTCCCTGTGGGTCACGGGGCAAAGCATCAACTCAAACTAGAACGTGTAACAGCAGATAAAAAAGGCCTGAGGTGATGTCACACTCTGTGGGGAAACACAGCCGAGGCTGTTTGAGAAAGACGGAGAGGAAACACTGACCCAGCTATGGTGCCACTAAATCCTGCAGGAACAAGAACTAGTTTTGCTCCAGACTTGACCAAAAGAACACACAGTGACATATTTGCATAGGTTTATTCCCAAATATTGTTCAATCCTTGTCTGAAAAGCTCCAAAATCAACACCAGCAGGGTTTCGTTTGCCTCCAAGATTCATCTACCTCAGGATGTGAGCTGTAGAATGGTGGCAGCCCTCTTGTTAAGCTGTACAAAGCATCCCACTTAGCAAGCACATACTTCTAAATAAAAGTCAAGATTTCCATTTACCACCTCCAGACCTCTCCTTATATTTTCTCTTTCGCTTGTATACGATTATTTAACACTGTGGCTCAACTCTGAATCCAATATGTTGGAAATGAAGGGCCTCAGGTGATGTCAAGGGCTGCTGAGAGTATGTGTCTAAAGACTTTGCTGTTTCTGTCAGTGCTGCAGAAACTCTGGGTCTTAACTTCCACAGTATTGCCCAGGGAGTCGGGATGCTGGGATGTGTATATCTATAAAAGAACAAACAATAGGCTTTGTGAAAACTCATTTACCACCAGGGTCAGGTACAGTAAGGTAGCAGCAGATGGGCTATGAAATAAGTTTTATAGCCATAAAAAGACAACACCAGTGCACTAACAATACCTATGGTGTGTTGTAGCCTTCAGATACTGGACGAACTGGATCATTAAGCTAACTGATTACTTATAATGTGCACTTTATTGCTGCAATTAAAAGTGCTTTGTGCAGCACTTTTAGACAACAACATATGTTGACTTGGTCAGCATGCATTTTCTATTTGTCTTTTCTTTTTTTCTTTACTAAGTTTAGACAATTTTCACTTTTTAGATGGACAACATGAAACATTTTCTGTTTTACTTGATGAAAAAAAAAGAAAGAAAAGAATAACTTCCTCCTCCTGTTTTTTGCCCGTAGGCAATGTCAATTTGTGCCATAAAGCATCCAGCAGATTCCCAGCAAACCCAGCTGCAGAGGCTGGTCTCATGATGGTTTCTGGCAGTGATATCTCAAAAGATCTTGAATTGATTTATTCATGTTAAAGTGCTGAACTCAGATTTCTATTTCAGCATGCTAAAACACGTAAAGAATGTATGTATTTTACTTGGACTAAAGTGCAGGTGGGTGAAATGGGCAAATTAAACCCATCTCCACGTTAAGTATCACCAGTGACAATCATATTTTATATTTTCTCCTTAATATTATGATATTTGAAGAAAGTGCTACACAAAAAGTTCTCCTGTGGCATGTTGTAGCCTTTATGGAGGAAGTGGATCATTCAAAGAAGAGTTTAACTTTTGGGGAGTTACACAAGATCAGTGTCAATCTCATGGCTGTTTGCTAAGTCAGAACCAGCAGTTGATTAACTTAACCTGCATTAAGACTGGAAGCGGGGGGAGTAGGCTACAAAAAAACACACACGCATACAGTATAATCAGGGCCGTCGCAGTGGGGGTGCGAGGCCCTGTGCGAACTTGAAACGCGAGGCCCTGCTCTTTGACATGGGTGCGCAATTGCACATGAATAAGAGTCACATGGACACAGCTATTCTAGTTCTACTGCACGCATAATCCTGCTGCAAAATGTTTTTATCAAGTAGAATAATACAGCATAATCATACACATAGTCTCAGCTATGACTTTTTGCTATTTATTTCAAAGGGGGGAAAAATCAACTGTGCAACGAGTGGCTTTACATCAAGTCAGCTCTTTATTTTTGGCATCTTGACATTTTAAAGAACTAGGTTAGGACACTTTTCATTCATAATATACGTTCATTACAACTTTTGTTTACAACTATACACAAAATATTTACTGCACTGTAACTAACAAATAAGACGGACTCTCCATGCATAAATTTTTTTTATTTAGTTTATTTATTTGTTTGTTTTTCAATGTGACCTTGACAGAGACCGACAAAAATCCCATATAACTAAGGTATTTATTAAAAAAAAAAAAAAAAGCAGGATTGCAGGCGCGAGGCCCCCTAGTGGCACAAGGCCCTGTGTGGTTGCACAGTTCACACAGTCCATGCAACGGCTCTGAGTATAATGCTTGAATTAGTGAGATTTAGCAGCACTAGTGTGCCTTTCTCTGTTTACTTTGGGACGTAGCCGGGCTCGATGTTCCCCCTGTTTCCAGTCTTCATTTTAATCCAAGCTAATCAGCTGCTGGCCCTAGTTTTAAATTTAGAGTACAGATACGAGTTTTGTCACCAGTGGTGAACAAAGTACTGAAATTTAGTCCAGTAAAAGTACAATGTTTCCCAAAAAAAAGGTTAAAATTACCATTTGGGTCAAGATAGTGAGCCCAGGTGCAGACAAAGACAAAGGTGTGAGATGTAAGGCATTTTTTTATTGCTGGGCAAAAGAAATGGGATATGAGCCAGGGCTGAGAGAAGCAGAGAGACCGGAGAGGATCCGGGGAGAGGCTGAGTGGAAGTCCAAGACAGCAGGAAGCGGGGCTGACGAGATGAAGGAGTTGGAGACAGGGGCTGCGGCAGAGCAGACAAGACTGCAGGGAGAGGAGAAACAGGATTAGTCCCAGGTAACAGGGACGAGAAAACTAGAATGAGGCTGGAAACACAGACTGACATAGCAGGTCGTGCAATCTGGCAGGGTGGATGAGGCAGAGCTGAGTTTTTGTAGGAGTCTTGATTACAGGATAGGCTGCAGCTGGAGTGGCTCTGCTGGGGCCCCAGCACACCTGTCTCCACTCAGGCAATCATGCACCACACAGACACACCGACCCTGTTTAGGGCTGAAATTAACATGCGTCTTAGCTGATCCGATCAAAAGTGGACAGCCGAGACGCATCACACCTGTGTGTATGTGTTCAGATTTTGCTACTGCTTACGTCACTTCCACTAGAAGGTCACCTGCACTCAGTAACATCAGCAGATTCGTGTCACGTGGCCCAACTTTGTTGAAACACTGTCTCAACAATTCCAAAAGAAGAGCTCAAGCAAAGAAGCCACATGTGGACATATTTTAGATTTTTAGATTTACACCTAAATATTATGGACTGCTTGTGTTCCTGTTGGCACGGCTGACCACAGTGAGCTGAGCACAGCATTCTGGCCCAAAGACAGATGTCACAGTGCATTAGGGTACTAATGACTCAGTAGAAAAGACAGACACTGGCAATGAGGGTATGTGTGGATCCACACATAAAGCACAGGCAGCTCGGAGGTGCTGTTATACTGTGTGGAGGAAGGAGAATAGAGAGGACTGATTTAGATACTGGGACCTGTGGTTGTGTTGCTGGCAGTGCTGTGGAGTAATGACTCTGCCGCGTCTGCCAATAGATAAAGTAATAAAGAAGAAAGCGAGGTGGAAATACAGGGGAAAAGAGGGATAACAGAAGGCCCCTGTAGTAAATTTTCCACAAGAATAAAAGGTTTTCTTTCACAGATGAGAGACCCGTCATTAATTGCAAAGACAAAAAAAATTCAACACAATTTTGCTTTCACATTAAACAACAAAGTATTCATAAAGGCCAGCAATAACATATGTTGTTTAAATAAACATGCATAACACTGCATGCCTGAAGGTCGCAGGTGTGAAGGTATGATGCTGCAGAGCATTCACAACCTTGTGCCAATTCCCCGCTCTCAAACTGCCTGACACCAGGTATAATTGACTGCTCGCAAAGCCCCGCCCTCCATAGTCTTGCATTGTTCATATGCTGTGATTCCTCACAGAAGTGAACAAAAGCAGACTTCTGATTTCTAATGTCAGCTAATGCAATCGCTTAAACTCAGTGACTCCAGCTGATGTTTTCCATGTGACACATTCTAAAATGAGAACACTGTAAAAGGGTCTTAAATATGTACTTGATGACTGCGTACGTAGACGTAGACTTAGACTTAGACAGATATTATGCTAAAAGAGCAGCACTGTTTGTGTAGAGCTAGCTCGCTCCATAGCATGGTATTAAAAATAAAACACAATTTCGCCTCCCAGACTGATTGCATGCATTGTAAAGCATCTCACATGATGCTACTCAATCAAATATGTGCATTCTGATAAGCATTGCAAATCAAGTCAGTGGTTAAGATACAAAAACACACAGGGGGGAGACAAGCCGACAGACAACAGTCAAACAGAAGTCATTTCTCATGGTGTGCTCGAAAAAGAGAAAAGGAGACAGCGACAACAGAGCGTTGAATCAGGAATGGACAGACTTTAAGATGTTCATTTTTCCGTATTTCCACGGGCAGTTCAAAACCAGTATGTTTCATATGTTCCAAGACCGGCTACGAGACAAAGCACAAAGCATCTTTTGAGCAAAAATACCCACTCAAATCCAAACTGGAGTGATCCACCAGAATCCTAAACCACTTAAGGACTGCAGGGGTTGCCAAGCAGTGTGTGAGTGCAAATCAAGCAAATACCCTCTGTTCTGTAGATATTTTAAGTGCAGCCCTTATTACACTTAAACTGAGAAAAAACATTTCTTTATTGCTTGAACACTTAGTATTTATCATCCCTCCACTTCAATGTGAAAACTGCCAATAAACCCTGGCAGGATGAGCTCGAGCTCACTCCTCTCATCAAGCATGAGAAAGTGGGGGAGTGGGAAAGAGGAGGGAAAGAAAGAGAAAAGAGGTGTTAAAGCTGTTCTCTTGTTGAGGCGTGTTGGAATTGTTTGATATAAAATTAGCTGAGACTGTTAAAATGTAAAAGACAAAAGAAAAGTGCAAAACTTTTTTTTTTTATTTCGAAATTTAAGCCAAAAGTCTCAAAAATGTTATTTTGAAATACGACCCTTATTTTCCTAGAAATGAGAAAAGAACATTTATTTATTATTGGGGTACTTATTTTTCATAATCCCTCCAGTTTAAAGTGAAAACTGTACAGTTGTGTCAGACTCAATACTGACGAGAGAAATGCAGATCTTAACGTGGCTATTAAAGAAATGCGATTGGACAGTTGCTTTCCAGAGGCGGGGCTTAGGAAAAGGTCAAATTCTACCACAATCGTGTTTAAGTGGGGGAATTTGGGTGACTTGAAAAGATGCTGTGGGAGGTTGCAAGAGACAGAAAATAAATGGAAGCCAGTAATTTTAACTTTAACAGTCATTTACATAAACTCATACAAAGTGTGATATTGTGAGTGGTTCTTATGAATATGTATCACACTCATAAAAAAAGGAAATGCATTAACTTCTTAGTCTGCGAGCTCTCTCTGTCTGCAGAAAGTGCCGCTGTAAATGCAAGAAAACTAATTTTGTTGCCTTGGAGCATACATTTCCCCTTGGGTTCAATAAAGATTCTTGGAGAGCAGTTTGCACACTTGGCATCAGTCAGCTTCTGTTCTGTTGCAACAGTCTGCATCAGGGTTGTAGCGATGCATGCAAGCACATCTTCATGGAGACCTGTCCAAACACCTTACAATATGGCCACAGCAAGTGCAATCTGACTACATGCAAGTATTTTTTGTAGCTGTGTGACTGGTCACAAATTGTTCTTAAATCAGTTTAACAAAATTAGTATACACCCCGAGTGCAGGATGAGTCATCAGCATTTTTCTATTGTTTTTTTCAGGAAATGACTCTAAAATTGCATTAAGACTATATAAAAAAACAATTTCTTTGACATTGTCCGGTCAGATACTGCTGTATGGGTGACTTACAGCAAAACGGCATACTTGATGAAAACACTTACACATCGATTTCGATTTCATGGGAACTATACAACTAGTCAATGCCACAAATTTGTACATCGAAGTTCCAAAGTTAAAGTTTTTGTGAAAGCCTGGCACAAATTTAGCGACTCTCTGCCAGTGAATCCACTTACTGTGGCAATCCGGTCCAAGATTTTGCTATAAATACTAATGTGACTGGACCTGGACTTGTGTTAAAGCCTGTATCATTTCAGTTTAAAGCGTTCTTTCGGCTTTTTTGGCGCAGACGGTATTAAACAAATTGGCAAGCAGCTAAATACCCACAAACAAATTGTTAGACAGCACACCAAGGGCCCCAGTCCCCCAGGGACTGTGGGTGTTTGCCCAGTTATTTTTCCAGCCTTGGTGTATGTTTTGCAATTACAGGATCACAGTATGTTAGTCAGCAGGCTGAGTTAGCAAAAGCACGGTTGCATAGCGGATGTGTATTTTTCGTGAGGGCAATGCTAATGACACGCTTTGACTAAATACCTAATAGCATCCTGACAGTGCATCTTACCTGCCTGAGAAACACACAAACAATAACTTGAACTATGGTGACAGTTGACGCTGCACAGATATGCATGGGAGCCGACAACACGCGAGGACTTGTTGATTCATGCACTGTGGAGCAGCTGCAGGGTTAGAGCAGATTTAAGGCCTCGTGTCATAAACATCAGGATTATGTTTGGATTGTAATATCTGTATGTACTGTTTCATTTGTCATCCGGCAAACATCCAACTGGAAATCATCTGGAAGCTATAATGGACGACACCTCTGGAGCTGCAGACAAAAAAGCAGTACCTGTATAAGTCATACATTCTCCAATACTCACACAAACACACACACACACACGCACACACGCACACACACACACACACACACACACACACACACACACACACACACACACACACACACACTCATACAGCCCAAAGTGAAAGCAGCTTGATCCATAAGGGTTGAGAAAACTCAGCATTGACATTTAAAGCTGCAGATTGTGGGTGTTAAACCTCACGCTGACTGAAAATAAATAAGTTTGATGACATATATCAGAATCTGGAACCACATTTATGGTGCCATTGGTCAGCTGTTTGCTCTCAAAGTGATTTTGAAACTCGGGCATCAGACCAGTTGAATCTCTGGAGCATGAAAGCCCCACCGTGTTGTCAACAAACTGCAAGCTAATTGCTATTGGCTCAGCTAGTGGAAGGAAGAAAGAGTAGAGCCAGCTTTGCTTGTCTCTGTCTTTGTTTCTTCAACTCGCCTGCTATGCCTGGGGCAAAACTAAAAATACACCCCAGTGATGATTTCCTATGATCAGACATTTCAACATAGTCAACACAGCGCCCGGATCAGCTCTGCTAAAGCTGCAGAGCCTCGTCAGCTGTGATCAAGACAAGAAAACTGGTACTTGGAGAATGATGCATTTGTCTTGAATTCATGACGCTGTTGTGAAACCTGAGAATCAATCTTTATCTTAATTATTTCTTACAAATTGCCAAGATTCAAATTCCAGTCCACATGCCTTTGATGGATACCTTGAAATGCTTATGGACGAGTCTTGCCAGCAGCAGATTTGGCTCCCACAGAGCCCTGCTGGCTAGCAGGTAAACCTCCACCATGTGTCAGTCCATGTGCTCTTCACCTTGTCCAAATATTTGTGTCACGCAGCTCTTGATCCTTCTTGGTTCAGCATTCTCATGCTAACACAAAGCCAACTGGAGAAGGTCCTGTGATGGGATCTCGCTGTCACACCTGGTGACAACAGGCGGCCACCTGCCCACCAAGAGGCGGTGGTGAAACCCAGCACTCCAGTGAGTTCTCTCCAGTTGCTCGCCTGTAGCCAGCCATTCACAAAGGACCTTAGAAACATGAGTCAAAGCTGTTCACCATTCCTTGCATCCCAATGTTGGAGCGAGCTCCCGGCAGAGATCCGAACTCCAGAATCCCTCGTGGTTTTAAAAAGAACACTAAATACCCACCCCTTCAAAAAGCGGAGCTTTTAAGCTGAAGTTAAGATACCAGCAGCACTGGGATGATCTAATTGACATCAAAGTGTTTTTTTTTGTTTTTTTTTTAAACTTAATCTGATCTGTGGTTAGTCTGCAGTGCTGTTAATGACATTGGATCACAGCAAGATGCTGTGAATGTAAGTGAAATCTGTGATTTACATGCTGTGTATCACTAAAATATACAGTTATTCCTTATGCTGTTTGCAGCATCAAATTTATGCTGGACTTTGATGCTCCACATTTGACATGGAATTAATCATACTTGCATTTTGCACAGACCCCAGTGAAAGCACAGTAGGGTCTTCTCTACACCAGTGTGAAAGTAAGAAAATAAAAAACAGAATATACATGAAACATGAAATTGCAAAGTCATTGATTTGCTTTGTGTTTGCATCTGAGTCCCAAAGTTTGAGCAAACCTTTTTTTTTTTTTTTTACAGAACAAAAAAGATGAAATAAAGACACATGCAAGGACGATGGAACAAAGGGACAAATATTTGCTTGTCATAGTTTCTCTCAGTGATATATTTAAGAAAAATGGAGCTCAGATTATCTTTCTAAAATAACAGAGAGCTGCAGAACTGAATGAACCCACAGCATCACCCTGATTCTCAGCATTTCAATTATATAGAAGGTCTTATGGTGGTGATGCCTAGAGGCTCACTTATTCTAAAGCTATCAAATTGAAGTGCTTTCAAAGTGAAGTGCCAATGTAATGTTTAGGCCCTTGGCGTCTCTTTTCCTTGTGAGAAACATGTGCATTTCAAGCCATATCATCCTAATCCCCCAGCAAATAGAAGATGACACATTGTTGTCCCTACTGTGAATAATAATTAGCCGCTGGCAGCAGCAAGCAACAAAAATAATTTGCAAATCAGATTTAAATGGGTGTCACTATTGCATCTTCATCATTACCCCTGCAACAAGTGTGCACTCCAGGGGCCACTGGCTTCAATAATGCTTTACTTCTGTTTTATTTACAACCATGCCCCCCTCGCAAGACAAAACAGAAACTGTATTCAATTCAATAATTTCCTACTTTAGTGGGGCTATACATCAGTCAGTGTGCAGAACTCTGCAAAAACAGACCTGGAGCAACCAAACAAGCTTCTGATTCCACTTGTGTGGAGCGGGCCGGGGGGTAGGGGAAGACAAATCTGTTTTTACTGGAAGGAAGAAAAGGATGGATGCCTTGTGCTGCAGCTCTGAAGGTGAGGGGGAAAAGCTTTGGGGCTTTTCACATGCTTTCCCATTCCCCGAGAAGCCACCGTACTGTAGCTCGCACAGTTTGTGACACTGCTGCACACCCAGCCGTTACGGTGCGCACGTCTAGTTTTGAGCTGAAACAGCTGAGTACAATAATGTTATGAATGACTGGAGATGAATGAGATTGAAAGGGTAAAAAGAGGAGAGTGTGCTGTAGCTCCGCATTGAGGTGCAAATGAACTTGATTTCTATTTGCTCACTCCTGAACTGACGAGAACTATGGTTCCCTTGCAGCAAACATAAGCATGCTCCATGCTAATCCGCAGTGCTCAAACTTTCCCTCGCATGACCTCATCAGCTATTCCGACCACTGCAAGCAAATCATTAGTCCGCCGAGTGAAATGGGACCAGCAACTGATTCCGACCAATTGAAACAGGCACAGCTGCGCATCCCCTGCCCCGGTTCCCCCGCTGCACAGCCGAAACTCATTTCAATTAGGATTGTGACTGGCAGAGCTAATCATACATCACTTTTAAAATGAACTATATTTCTGAGAGGCTGTGTAGCTCCAATGAGGTGACGGTGTCTCGTGGAGAAGCGCTTGAATGAAAAAATGCAAATATCAGAGGGAGCAGACATCTCGATTTTTTTTTTTTTTTTTTTGTCACGTTTCATCATTTACCCAAATTGTGTCTTTTGATTAGTCCGTCCAATCAGCATGGCCTGCGGGCGATACCCCCCTCCCACACACACCACCATCCTCGTGAGCTGCCATACTCACATACTGCACAAGCTTGATTGAAAAACAATCCTGCAATGAATTAGCAGATGTCACTTTGTTAGCTGTTTGCTGCTGCAGGTTGCAGGGCTCTAATTTAAGTTTAGTGGAAGCAGATCAGTAAGGAAAACCTCACTCGACTTGTTACCAAGAGAAATCCTTATACATTCCAGGTCCGTATCAGCGGGTAGCTCAAGATGGAGATAGATGGAGCCTTCCTGATTGTGGCACAGAGGTGAACACGGCATCAAGATGGAGGAAAGTTTCCCTTACAGCCCTTTGAAGTTCAAGGGAACTCTGGGACCAGCGCTGGAAGCAAATTCACTTTTTTTTTTTTTTTTCTTTTTTGCTAAGAGCAGCCACACTCTTAAGATACAAACATGAAAGCAAATAGAGCCGCGGGGGAACAGAACACTGTTATTGTAGAGGGCTGGATTCTTGTCAGCCTATTGAGTTGTTTACATCCACGAATTTTGACAAAAGTTTGTGTCCTCAAACACTGGCAGGATGCCACATGACCTGTAGCGAGGAGGAGGAACAGCAGGGAACTGTGAAAAGCAGGGAAGGAGTCTTTGAACCAGGTCCTTCAAGATGACTGCAGGGATGGAGGGATTCATGTTCAGGGATCGCTCCATTATCTGCAAGCTTGAAACTAACCTCACATTACTTGTACTATAAATTGATATCAAACAAATTAGTGTCTCATGTTACCCCTCTGTGCCTTCTATGTGGAATTTTACATTTGCTTACATTTGATTACAGCCACCACACAGGCAACCAGCATTCCTGTGTTTTACATTTCTGGTGTCAGCAGTGGGACTGAATAATTAGCATGACAAAAAAAAAAAAAAAAAAAAAACGAGGAAGGAGAAGAAAAGCGTAGCTCCTACTCAAACTTCAATGACAATCAAATACAGAGATGACTGACAAGTGATCTCTCGTACTAAGCGCTGAATTGCTGTGATGTTTTTGTATGGCAAGCAGCAAAAACATCAAATGAATGTGTGTGTGTTTAACATTATCAGGTCTTAATTGAAGCAAAATGTTCAAACCACAGGCTGGAAGGCTGCATCATTCCTTCAAATGGACATATTTTAGATGTTTTCCCTGAATTGAACCTGAAATATTCTGTATCTTTGGAAACACTGGGACCACGGATAGAGTTTAAGCAGGCTGCTGTGGTTGTGAACAATGTCTGGCTGCACAGCTTGAGTTTGTAATGACTGGCTCACCGGGGGTCAGGGAGGTTTATCAAGAGGTTAACTTAAAGGTTTCCAGTGGAGTTTTGTTGTAAACAAAAGTTATGTTTTCATTCTGTGTTTTTTCATCAGTACACGCCTCTGACGCCCAACAGTGCTTTCCACTGCACAGCCAGTTTTCCTTTTATTTGTGTATTTATTTTTACAAATTGGAATCCGTGTATCCACCCTGTCGCCATAAAAAAGCCCTCAAAAACACTGATTAGTGGATGAATCTTCAGATTACGTTCAATGCAAATGTTTTTAAATCTTTCTACAATATCAATGCACGGCAGCTACTGCAAGGGTAAGCTTCCGGTGATGGCAAATATGCTTTGGTTGAATTTAGGGTACGAAATCACATGCAAGGAGACACCATGTTCATGGATGAAAAAATATTAATTGCAGGTCTGTCGCTGGACACAAACTACTGTCACCTGTACAAAAGCCAGTTTCACTTTATTACATGAAAAGCCTCTAAATCTTGCATTTCGCTGCACATTAGTGTTGGATATAAGTCGTACATTGCAGATCCATCCAAAATCACAGAGTACTCCACCAATTTGCCATTGCACTCCTGTGCAATGGATGAAACGTGCAAAAGAAAATCAAAACCAGAGATATTGCCTTTATGACCACTGACAGTTCAGTTGCGTGTCTATGCTACTAGTAGCTAATATAGACTCGAGCCTCGAAATGCTAGCCTCATGCAGAGATGAGGAGAGGGCTTTCTCACTCAGCATCCCCAGATATTCTTTTTTTTTTCATTTTCCAAACTTGTAGACTTGAGCTCCAACCAGTTTATCAGACTTCACACAGCTCCCTCTGGAGCCACGAAAGGCTTTATACAACTTGCAGTAGTCCTCTCCAAGACCTGTAAACACACTTTGATGTGGAAAAACCGGCTCCCCTTTAGGATATTGGGCTGGTGTCCTCATGTGCTTGCTGGTGGAGCAAGAGATACAAGCAAAACAGGGACCCGCTTATCTAAACATCGCTCCATTGGACCTAGTTGTCAAAAACTTTAATTTAATCCCCATTTCAACTGCGAGCGACTCAGTTTGGTTGGAGATGATGCTGAGCACCAACTCAGGCCTCGGCCTTGAAAACAGCTTAATCTGTTTTGCATTTCGTGTCACTTTAACTTTGCCTCTCATTTCTTCTTCTTGTCCCAAAAACAAGCCACTCCAAGACACTTCATGGTATCATCACTCGGCCATCCAAAGAGACAAGCACCAGAAGCAAATCAGATGACAGATTTGAGTAATCAAACCACAGGCGCAACCGACGGTCAATATTTATGGCACAGCACCGCTCTGGCAGTCTGCAGGCAGACAAACATAATGATGTGGAACTGTGTTAGTAAGAGCAATGTCATCAGAAATTATTCTGCATTTGTATAAATCTTGCCTAATCCAAACTCTCTCTCTCTTTTTGCTTACTCACCATCCAACATTGTTTGCCAAATATGCATGGCAACACAAGTCTTCCAGGCTGCAGTTGAGTGCGGCCCACACAGGCAGGCAACCTGGCTATTATAGATTATCATCAGGGTGACAAATGAGCCACGCCGAGGGGGACTTTTGTGTGTTGGCCTCCCTGTGTGCAGGTTTTGCTGTTAAATGCGGAACAAAGTGCAAACTTCCTAAAAGTGGAGTAAGTTTGCATCGGTTTGAGACACCGGAGCTGGAACATCAAGCTGTCAGACACCTGACAGTCATATAATCTCTGTCCGGTTTAATCATGGATGTGCTGAACATTGCAGCGTAACAGCGGAGCAACGTGTGATTTCCTCTGTAAGCATCTGGCAGTTTCTTCAAGGCAGTTGCAGCAGACTTTATTCCCCCTCTGGGCTTGTTTGCATGATGGGAGGGAATGAAAGACAAGAAGCAGCTTCCGACTTTATAATTAACATCGCAACGCTACATGCATGAAGCTTCTTTTTGAGATCACCCTCAAAAGCCAATAACACAAAGTAGCAGTTTCCTTTCATGCATGCAGAAAAATGGCAAACCATGACTCGATTTGACCTCAGTTTAGGGTTGCTCAATAAATTAGCAATTGAAGAAGTTTGCAAATGTCACAATGTTATTATGATTATGAGGACATATTGCAAAAAAAAAAAAAAAGAAAATTGCATATTTATTTCTCTCGGCCCCAGGGTTAAAAACCAACATTCCTAGGGATCTCAGTGAGACAGATAATGTCCCGTGCTTGAATAATGCATATTCATGGCCTGGATACTAAAAGTATGAGTTGAAGCCCAATATGTTTTAATGAGCTTGGCTTCTAGGGTGAGCGACTAAATTTCTCATTTGAGCTCCAGACAGAAAAGGTTAAAAGAGCTCTCCTCTGCCAGAGACAGGAAGAAACACGAGGGAGAGCGATGGTGTGTCGACGGCAGCCAAAACCTTCAGCCGGGCTCCAGCCACGAAACGCTCCCTTTTGTCTCCGTGGATTTTACATTGTAAACATGCGCAGACATATGTACACGAGACGGCCCTTTCCGTGTTGAATAATTCACAGAATAGGCATTTCCGTGCAGAAAATTAATATTGCAATGCGCTTGTATTTTATTCAGGTTATTTGCTTTTGAGTTAATTGAGCTATGGGAAAGTCCTCAGAGGACAATGGGATTCATCTAATCCCATTTTATTATATCTAACCTCACGGTCTGCTTTAATTGACAGAGCTGCTGGGATTGTGTTCTGATTAAACGTGTCAATTTGAGTCCCTTCATAGAAAACATGGATTCTTTCAATATGATCAAAAAGAATTGGACACGGGAGGCTGGTGGTATGGAACGGAAAAAGAAATCTGACTTTTTTTAGACAGGAATTTGCATTCTCCATCTGAGCTGCTGGAGCAAACGTCCTCAAGGGAGTGCTCGGAAACCTTCCCCATCTCACATTCTAATAGTCATTAGGAATATATTTAACATGCAGCAATCTGATCTCAGATCCGCGGCGCAACAACTCATCCGTCTTTTCCTAGCGAGGAGGTGCATCTCGCCACGCTGAGATGGTTAAACAGGATCAAGTGTGTGACAGCGGCTGTGCTGCCATTCTTTGCACACCCCCCGCTGTCCTGCTTTTACTGTAATGAAGAGGAACATTCTGTCTTCATCCCCCTTTGAGGCAAACTCACATCGAATAACAGAGGAGATTCCAGATGGGTTTCTCCCCCTCTTCTCTTATTTTCTCTTTACTTTGACGCCACTTCCTTTGTGTTCACACACCTTTTTGAGTCCCAGTCTGCGTTTGCATCTCCTCCTGCAGTGGTCCCTCAGTTCTTCATATGATCCACCGCACGCCGGCTATATAACCTGCAGCATGTGCCATGTCTCATTTCTTACATGCCTGTTATGGAGTGCAGTTGTTTCTCGACGTAGTGCCCACTTTATATACATGAATCATGTAAAATGCATGTGCGTCCCCCCTCAGGAGAAGCTGGGCCCTTCCCTCAACATCACATTTTACACAACACAGGATTCCCATGAACATTTATTGCAAATGGATGCCTTTGAACTCGGTCGCTGTGCGCTTTGATACGTCTCCGTGTCGCCGTTTAAAAACTATAAACCTTGACCTTCCACTTAGCTCGCTCTTAAGACGGCACACGCAATATCCGCCACACTGCAAGAGCAATTTCCGAGAGCACATTTGTGTGGACGGATTTGAGGTTATATTGTGAATTCTGTGCAGTGTTTTGCAAGTGAGTGTTTTGAAAGATAAACTGCTGTGCTTGGACTTGTCAATTCCATTCAAATGATCCTTTTTTTCACTTCAAAAGGAAGAAAAAGTGGCAAGAAGTGTTGGAGTTTGAAACTGTGTTGTCTTTTTTGGGGGGTTTTCAGATGCCTAATAAAACAATGACTGCACCACCACCCCTTGAAGAGCACACACATTTTGTTCTGGTGAATCAATTATTGATAGCTCTATCTTACTGGTGCCGGAGAAATGCATGATCAAGGTGCGCCAGAAAAGCTTAAGTTAAGAAACTTGCAGCACAGAGTAAGGCGCGGAACGGCGACCGCTGCACAGCATTTTTCTGTGCTTCTGACTTCAAACGTGCTGCAGTTTAACTCACAGTCGGCATTTCTACTTCAAATATAAGTTTACCCGCTCTGAGTTGCGCATCAGGACACATCAGCTTTATGTCTGCTTGATTATTAGCACAAAGGGAATAGTTGTACCAAACAGCAGGGCGTATCACTAAAATAAAGTTCCCTCACCAAATGTGATGTCCTGAAAAGTGACATGTGACTGGGTTTGGATAAGAAAACACAAAAGGCACAGGTCCAGACTCACTCCGGGCATTTTGTCCACGCACTTAGTTTTGCATTACGGCGGCTCTGCACACGCAACTGCCTACGCCGGCCTGGCTCAACGTGTTCACATTCAACAAGCAACTTGGCAGACAACAACAAGCCTTCTCTTTGATATTGGGACTTTTCTTTCAAGGTAAAATAAATGGGCGAGTGGTATGTCATGTGAATGTTTCGGCTGATGTTCAGAGCAGACTGGAAATAGCTGAGGGGATCATTTCAAGCCACCAGAGAATGATGTTGAAAAAAAACCTCCTCCGGCTGTGGATATTTATCCCTTTTGCGGTTACTTTTTTTTGCTCTTATTTGCTTCAAATAATTATGTATTTGTTTTTGTCACCCTAAAATGTCAGATGAGGATGGTTTTGGGGGATGTTCCGTTGATTTCTGTAAACTTCACACCCAAAAACAAGCAATAAATCAAGCAGTTCAGAAGCATTTGAGAAAGATTACTAGATATATATATATCTAGATCTATATATTTCTCTTTGTCCTCATTATGCAACTGTAATGTGTGGTGGAGAGTAGCCAGTTTGAGAGGTCAGAAGCAGCAGCAGCTGAGCCTGATGGCTCCGCATGTTGAAATCCGGCAGAGGGATATTTTATGTGAAGGGCACTTGTCCTGGCTGAATACCAGTGGTGGCCTGTGTCATATAAAAGATACTGACACAGAATGACAGCAGGAGTCCGCTGCGACATAATCTCACGTAACCACTATATTATAAGACCATTTACTTTGATAAACTACATGTGACGCGGGCATGAAAGTGCTGAGAGAGAAAGATTTATCTTATATGCAGATATATTTAGAGTGTGTAAAATCTGCAATGTGTCTTTTTGCCTCAAGGAGCAGCGAACTCCAAAAGAATTTCATGTCTAAAGATGAGCTCTAGGCGGTGGTTGAATACATCCAAGTATGTTTATTCAAATACTACACTTTGCATGTTCTACAGTTTGATATACTTATCATATATGTCCAAAAGGATTAGGAAATGATCACATTCTGTCTTATCTATGTTTGACACAGTGTCCCACCTTTTTGGGAAATGGGGCTGTACTTCACAACTTAGCTTAAAAATGATGAAAATTCAAGTTCTGTTCAAGACAGCTTGTCCTATAACCTAAGTGCATTACATCATTGAGTAATTGTACAGTGGGGTTTAGCAACTTGTTCAGAAGAATCTCAATACTAATGGAAAGAGTGGAATTGTAGGCAAACACTGGCTACTTCTTTCAAGACAAGACAAGACAATGAGTGAAATTTAGAGCAAAACATGAAGGAGAAGTTGTACAACTGGAACCTTTTGATACACTCCGACAAACAGAGTCTCTACGTAATGTGCTCGATTGAATCTCTTGCGCCTCAGCTACTCCAACGGTGGTGATGATGCAAAGCAGTTTGGGAGACACCTTCATCATCAGTGCCACAAATGGCATTCAACTCACCTGTCAAAATACCATTTTTCACTTTGGCTTGTTTGTGAAATCCGGAGGTAACACAGCTAAAACATAATTCCTGTTATGATTGCGCAGGAGGTCAAACGAACGATTATTTTTCCAGCAAGTGACGGTGACAGAGTTGCTTTCGATCTGAAGGAGCTCTCCAGCAGTGTAAAGAGCCTCCAATTTCTACCACATCCCTCAAAGTGATGTATACATTGCTTTTTAAGGTGACATGAATGCCTCAGCCAGCGATATCCAGCTTGTGCATCTTCCTCCCCCCCTCCTCCTCCAGCCCAGTGGAGCCTTTTAACTGCATAGCTGGCGACATGCATCAAACTGAGCCGAATTGACGCAGCCCGACACGCATGACATTGATATTCATGGCGATCACGCAGGTCATTTAGACCCGTGGTCGGGGGAATTATGCAGAAAGTGCAGAGTGATGCAGATTTTTCAGACTAGGGAGCGTCTGGGACCAGAAGATGCCCTTGGATCGTCCCCTTTAGTGGACTCCAGCATCGTCACAAGTGTGTGTGTGTCTCTGCATGTGTGCTCGTGGACGCGTGCCAATTTGTCATCATCTCAATATGTCTTCACGCTGATGAAGGTCTCATAGACCAAAATATCAGTTGCTCCTCATGAATATGTAAACAGCGAGATGAGGGCGGCCACTCTGAGGAGTTTGGAGAATTTGTCCTTGTCGGAACATTTTACACAGCAATCATGCACTTTGAGGATTTAGCGCCTAATAAAAACCAAACATGGAAAATCTGATGCTCAAAAGCTGTGATATTCAGGAGTGAAAAAGGGGGGGGGGGATCTTGCAGAAAATATGCAGCAACAAGAAAACCATGAGACTACTTTTTTTTTTCACTGCAAACTTTTCCCCACCGCTGAAGCACATCCTTAAATTTGATGCACAACGTCAGATGGTTTTTGTGAAAAATACTGAAATTTGCATATTGTGCTTGACAGAGTCATCGTATCTCTCAGCAAAAATGTATCAGCAGCGATGCAGTGTGGAGCAAATGCAAGCGATTCCAGTCACCACAGTCTGCTCGTGTCATTCTCTATCTAGGTCACACAAACTGGGAGACTGGGGATGCTAAATGGCATCATTACTCTTCTAAGTGCTAACCCTCTTTTGACTTTTTGTGCATTTCTGTTATACTTCTCAAAATGCTTTTTATTCTGGGTGGCAGAGCTGCAAAATAAAGAGGGGGGTGAAGCGAGTGGGACACAAAATTTGGCTCTGGTCTGAGTTTCTGGGGGCACGATTATCAGACGATCAAACATCACATTCTTTGATCTGGAGTGATTTGGGGGAACTCTCAAGTGAGGTCATCGAGACCACAGAGGATGGCTGGTATCAAAGTGATTGGGCTATGAATGGGTGCACAGTCTTCACAGGAAATGCCAAACTGGAGCGGATTCATGCTTCTGATTGATCCATAAAAAAAAAAAAATCTGGCGATTCCAAAATGCTGCTGATGTCACATGATGTGTGTTATTTGGCGCACTTCAAAAAGATTCTGGAAGATTTGATCATAGCATTTCTAATGCATCATGTAATGAGTAATCAAGGACAGAAGGGAGATAAAAGGATGTGTGAAACAAAAGCAGCGGTTGCCAGGTGTTTGTGGCGTCACCGCACCAATTTCTTCGAAGAATTGTGGGTAATTTGTAGGAAGGCTGTCCTCAGAATTACAGGTCAGAAACTTTTTACTTTTTACTCTTTAATAGTGCACCATTAGCCTAAAATGAGACCCCAGAGTCTCGGGTCTGCAGCATCATAAATGCTCTTAACACCACAGGCTTTGAGGAAAGTACATCCGTCATCACATGAGGGCTGTTCCTCAGCAGTTCGCCATAATGCACCTCAATGAGAATCCTGCTCATCAGAAAGTTTTTATTTGCTTTATTATCTTTGGGCAACTCCAACAGCAGTGACGACTCGAAGTCTATGCAACAGTAGTAAATGCAAAGCCTCATCACTGGAGCCGCAAATGGCATTCAAGTCGGCTGTCAAAATCTAATTTTTCACTCGGGCTTGCTTGTAAAAGTCAAAGCACTTTCTAATGCATTGTGTGATGGGTAATAAAGAAATGACAGGAGATAAAAGCATGAGTGAAATGTGCTTTTTTTTGTTTTTTTGCAGAAACAATGGGCGATTCACAAGTGCAGCACTTGCTAGTAGTCTGTGTTTATTGCATCAATTTCCCTGTAGAATTGTGGGTAATTTGTAGGGCAGATGTCTTCCGCACTACAGGTCAGAAATCTTTGACTATAAAATCTTCAGTTAAGAAAAAAAAGGAGGTCCAAGATGTTTCTTGCATGTGCGCTTTGTTTGAAACACCGCTCACATAAAGTGCCGTGACAAGAGGAATCATCCTCATATATCCTTACCAGGCATCATTGTTACACACAAATGACACAGAGGTGAAATATCTAAACTTGAGGGTTGCCCTGTTGAAGCGTAAAAGCCACAGACGCAGAGCTGCATAGAAGAGAGGTTCCTGTTTGGCAGGAAGGAGGCTGTTCTACTCAGCACAGCTCTGCGGTGTAGAGGCCACCGTCTGGTTAGTGTCGACTCTTAAGCGTTCTAAAAATGGCAAGTGTTTACAGTGCGGGGCTGTCTTCTTTATGGGCCCATATGGGCAAGTCAGGCCTGTTTCCAGTCAGACTCTTACGAGACTTATCTGCTTTCACTTTTCTCCTCGAACATGACGGATGGTCCCCGGTCGGCGACAATCTAAGATCAAGGAAGTGCAGTGGCATCACCACCACAAGTGCCGCACTGACCGGCTGCAGTTCTTTTCGCTGCGCAGGGAAATCACATTCAGGTGCTGCTGATCGCTTGAGAAAATGTTGACTTTCATTCCATTTTTATGTTCATGTCGAGAATGTGTGACATTTTGAAATGTCCTCCCTGGAACTTGTTATGCAAATTGGCAGCAGGGCTACTTGTAAGCCACAGCCAACTTGTTAACATCCACACTGATGTATAGAGGGGTCAAAAATGACCCAGAGAGTCTCTTTATTTCCACCATGTTTGTGACAAAAACAACTTCATATATAAAGCATCCATTTGATATGTCCACTACTGAATTTTTTCATTTATCTCTTTTTAATTTAATTTAATAAACTTATATTTTTTACATATAAGACCATAAGAATATCAGACCTGCCCAAGTAAACCACGAGGAACCATGAGGGACAGCAGAAACAGGCTGTTTGTTTCAATGCAAATGTTCTTTAAAATGCATTTAACATGACAAATAAACATGAAAAATCTTCAATAAAACCATGAAGACAGCTGATTGTAATGACTCATCTTTGTAGAAGCGTGTAGGTTTAAATGACTGATTAGCCTCCTTTTTGTGAAATCTAAAAATGTGTCGCTCAAACACAAGCTGAGAGCGGCTGTTTAAGCAGCTCTCAGCTTGTGTTTTTGTGCGTCACTGCATCGACAGAGTGACGACAGCGGAGCTGCTTCCATTTTTTTCCTGAATCATGACAAATGGCTTCAACTTGAAGAGGTTTACATGACTGGGAAGTTCAATGTTTGCCAGTCGCCTGTTTTCTATCGCGGAGGCTGCAGTGGTAAAACATTTGATACTCTTCCTTTTTTGTGCACCTCCCCAAAATTGCAACATGTCTGCCTTTTATTTGCAAAGAGTTTAAGTTGTACAATATGTCTGCTCTTGAGGAGGAAATAAACTCTTTGGCTGAGTTTAAACTCTCTGGGCCAAGCTAAACAGATGCATTTTTTCCTGCTAAGTAGCACTCGACTTAAACTTGATGAAAAATGTCAGAGCGGAGGCAGCTTTAAGCTTCTCACCTTCACATAGCAAAGCGTTACATGTTTGAAGTGTTTTGCAACCGGATCCATGTTTTGTGTTTAAACATGATCACTATCAAGACGCCACATCTGTCACATCGAAACGCTGTTCCGTGCCCAGCACCAGCCCACATCACGTGACAAACATTGCCATTCACAGGGGAACGTCTTGTGGTAATCCAGTCCAAATGCAGGAGTCTTGCACAATACCTGCAATATCATCACTTTATTATTTCTTAAAGATGCAGAAACGGTGGAAATGAACTCCACCAACAATCCCTGGCATCGAAAAGATGCCTGCATTTACATTTGTTAAAATAAACAGGGTTAGGTCTGCTTCGTGCTGTACTCACCCACCAGCCGAGTCATCGTTATGCTGAGAGGCTGTAAAGGAATCATCTTTTGTACAAAAAAACCTCACATTTACATTAAATGATGGAAATTTATTCTTGAGCAAGGCCTGTGATAAAACCATATAAAGGAATTCAATGAGGTTTTTCCTGCAAAGACCAAAAGTGGGTCATAGGATTATGTGAAAGTATTTCACAAACAATTGTCTTCTTAATGCCTCAAATTGTGACTGCCCTGCAGGATTATGCGAAGAAAAGGAGCGCGCATTGCAAACATGAGCGGAAAATAAAAATATTTGGTCAAGATGGAGCTCCATATGAGTAAAATTTCCTCAGTGCCATGCCAGGAGGAGGCAAAGTATGAGGAGGAACTCAAAATGTTTTGTCATTTGAATGACAATTCAAAAGGCAGGAATGTAATGGAGCTTTACCTTTCTACCCCCACTCTAATGCACTGCGGGGGCCAAAGGTTATTAGCTCATATGTCGCACCTTGACAGCTTCACTCTCCTGTTTCAGCAATGAGATACCTGGGTCGTGTCCCAGTGGTCATCCTCAAATACACGCTCCCATCAGCCCCACACTTTTAAGTCAGCTTGTCAAGAGCTGAAGTTCATCGCTGTGGCTGCTTGCCAATAATTAACTGTTTGAAGCTACGCTTTACGGGGTGTATGTGAGGAATTCCAAATGGTGTGAATTCAGCGAAGGAAACACTTGGTTAAATATTGATAAGAAAAGTGACAGCTATGGGCCCCGTGCCAAATGTTTCATTTGTAAAAGAAACAATGTATGAGAGAGTTGGTGCGTTACACCACCGTCATTATTTATGTGTTTTTATATTAATGAATGTCACGGAATTTAACAATATGAATAAGATGAGTCGGTATTTAATTCGCTCAGAGATAAACTGTCAGAACAGTGAAACAACCTCAGATGTCAAAAAAAAAAACATTTCTATTAAAGTTACACACTGTTTTTGAGACAGTTAATGTCAGCATTTCAATGCATTTGCACCCAGTTATCTGTCGTTATGTTAGGGCATTCGCTACTGCTGCGCGTCAGCAGCCATCAACTGCTCCCAAAAAGCAGTCGCTGAGGCAATTAATTGCTGGCGAGAACAATGATCCTGTTGAGAAGGTCTCAAAAACCTGGAGGTGAAACGGCACAGGCCTTCACTGTCTCTGCAAACAGAACATTTCCTATTGCTGGTGCTTTTATTGTGAAGCAGCCGCAGGAAACACAATGCAATTGTCATCGCAGTTCCGGTGCGCTCGTCGCTCTGTGTGCAGCAGGAAATTCGATCATGTTTTTTTTTTTTTCAATTGCATTTCACTGACTTCCTCACTGATGCAGCTTGACTTTGGCTGCTCTGTAAACACACACACCAGTTGCGCCTTTGGGTGTTTGCTGTATTTATAGCACTTGCTGTTGCCACGGAGACCACAGATGTTGCCAAATCAACCAGATCTGAAATTTTACAGATTCCAACTTTAAAGATTTAATAGATTTGACATTTTGGCTAGCTTTGTGTGGCCAGTGGAGTTAAGAAGCTAATTCTATTCCCCATAGCTGGATCACTTTACTGGCGTAACCCTGTCAGAGATCCCAGATTAGCGTCCCTGCGAGATGCTTTGGGACAAGAGGGGCCCAAGTGGTGAAGCATATGTACTGAGAGCCTCGCCTGAGTTGTTTTACAAGGTCAACAGTCCCACCTGAAACAGCAGATGACAGGGACAAGTAGTTCAAGGACACTCCACGGCGTCCGAGACTAAATGAAAAGCCTCGTCCCACATTCACAAAGCCGTCAGGGACCAGACGGGTCAATAATATTGAGGGGGAAACAGCGGAGTGCCGTCGAAGAGACTGTGGCCTTTTATGCTTCTCTGAAAAATGAAGAGTCATTGACTCACGCCAAACCTTTTACGCTTCTCTCGCCCGTGTTATGACTTTGTTTGTCATCCGCTGGTCCTTGGATGCCCCTTGCACCTCAATATGTTACACTGCAAGCGAGCTATAAACATAAGCACTGAGAGGAAGGACAGACATGCAGAAAGCTGTGTTCTCACCACAAAATATGCTGGACGACAGGGAGGGGAAAGGGTCAGTCTTTGCATATACACAGGTACAAACTAATCAAAGAATGCTAAATTGCCCCTCAAGAACTTTGTGTATAAGTAATAAACGTCCATTAAACTGACATGAACTTCTGGTATCTGGCTCCTGAAACAGGAATATTACCGTTTGCATTTAAAAACTGGGGAATAATAAGCACAAGAATCTAATTCCCCACCACATTACTGAAGGCGAGGGACTGATGTTCAAACCACTTGCAGCCTCTTCCCTTAAATCAGCCTCCTGTGCACCACTGTTTACCCTCTGGACCAAAACAGTTACCTCACGCCGACTTTTCCTCGCCGGTCATATTTAGATTGCTGTGACAGCCTACCTGAGCTATCTGGGCCATGGTAAACTTTCATGGGCCCCGTTTACTCCTCTGGCTCCAATAATCATCACAAGACGCTGCAGCCTCTCGCTACAGAGAAATTATTTATCCTTGCCTCAGCTGGGGTACAAACAGGCCACGCTCGCTCGGAGCCTCTCTCTTACATTTAAGGCTTTGCAAACAAAGCGCATTTGGATTTCGCACCATCACACACGTGCTCGTTTTGATCTTGTAATTTTGTTTTTCGCATGAGTGCAAGATAATACTCCCGGGAATGAAATTATGATAAGCATTTGGAGCAGGTTTTTCAGGTAAACTCATTTCCTGAGGCTAAGTTTGTATTTCATTTCCACACAATCAGTGTGATTTGGCCTCCCGACCAGGACAAAATGTTCCTTCGTCCTTGTTTTTATTGCTCAAATGAATGTTCATTTATACAAAAGGCAATCACTGTGCTGTTTTCACCAATAATAAAACCCAAGTAATAAGATTACTTATGTCAAATAAGCACTTTTGCGACAAGGTCATTACACTTAGCTCTGAAAACAGCAACAGTGTTGTGACTTACTAAAAGTCTAGTACCACCAAGGTAAACCAAAAACAACCCATATATACATGAACAAAGGAATGTGAGTGAAACTACATGCAGGAGCATTTCTGCTTCTGTGTCCTACCTTTCTCCTGCAAATCCTGGGTTTGCTTGTTTTGTTTGCGAAATAGAATAAATCATTGGATAAAACATTTTGTTCTTACTTATCAGAATTGTCTTGCCCATTGAACGTTTAAACAGCTCTAAGACCACTGTGTTATAATTGTTATTATTATGGAGAAAACATGGTTTACTAAGGAGGGAGGACTCACGACCTCAGTAAAATCCTGTTTATGGCCCTGACTTTAGAGCCGTCCTGTTAACATGTTGTGTGTTCAAGCTTGGGAGGGTGTGTGGACTGTGAGGCCTCACAGTGACGACAGGCTAAGCTGGCTGTTGATGGTCAGTAAATACCGTCGAAACACAGACTGGCTGCTTGTGCTCTGTCACACATGGTAAAGATCTGTGTGTGTGTGTGTGTGTGTGTGTGTGTGTGTGTGTAGCAGCCTCAAAGCTGTTGGGCGGCACCTTTGAGTAACAGAAGTAATGTAATGAGCAAGCACTGTACTTTATTTTGCACTTTTTTTTTTTTTTTTTTTTTACCACTTTTCACCACCTTTTAGAGGGAAATACAGTCCTTTGTACTCCACTATATTTAAAATAGTTACTTTTCAGATTCATATTACATAAAACACACATGATAATGAGAAGAATCAATGTGTCATGAAAACATGAAACCAGTGTTTCCCAGCCTTTTTTACTCATATAACAACAGTGTTTGGTTGAAACCCCAGATCGATGTTGTGAATATCTGGGAGGGCCCAACCCTGGAAAGGCTGGAAACATCTGGACCAGTGTAGCTAACTGTATATAATGAAGTTAAAACTAGCTCCAACAGCTGCAGCGAGCTACAACAGAAAGACGCTGCTGATGCATAAATGCATCAGTATTACCAAATGGTAAATTTACTGCATCTGCATCATGCTCTTCTCATCTGAGGACCACTCAAAGCGCTTTTACAACACAAGTCCGCATTCATCCATTCACACACACATTTGTACCATGATGGCAGCTGCTCATTATGAGTATTAACCATTCACACACACCCACACAGCATCGGGAGCAATCTGGGGTTCAGTATTTTGCCTAAGGACGCTTTTACATGTAGACTGCCGAGGCCAGGGATCGAACCACCGATCTTCTGATAAGTGAATGGCCATTGTACCTCCTGAACCGCAGCCTGTTATGTAATATATAATAACTCGCCAGTTGTGGGCACTTTTACTGCAGAACCAGTACTTGTACTTTTGATACTTAAAAGGGTATTTCATACTTTTATACTTAAGTACAAGTTAAAATGCAGGTAGTGAGTATTTTCTTGCATTTTTGTGCTGGTACTTTGACCTCAGTATGGGATCTTAATACCTCATCCACCACTGATAATGACTAATGTCACCAATTACTTCTGCTGGAGAGTAATTTATTTTGTATTTTTCTCAATAGGTAATAAATAACACACATTTTTTTAAGTAATCCCAATAGTGTTCACCTTGTATAGAATAATTTGCATGATGATTTATGCTGCGAATACGCAACACATGCACGCACAAGGTGACAATATTATGAAAAAACTATTTGAATAGCAAATAGGCTCTGCTGTTGTTTGTGCCCAGGGAGGAGGTGATGTTTTGACAAGAGCCAAAAGGAGTGACAAGTGAAAGCAGCAACACGAAGACGACAAGGGAGGGGGAGAGGAAGTAAGGTGGCCACCAACTGGGGGAGAAAAAAGAGAGAGACTGTGTATGTATCTGCGAATGCAGGGCTGTTAGACTTGGGAGGAAGACGGTAAAATGCATGTGTTCAGGCATGGCAGCTCTGCAGCAAGAGAGGGAGGAATAGAGAAATTAATGTATGCATGTAGGGGGTGGTGAGAAAGAGAGGGAAAGAAAACAAACACTGAGAGTGTGTGAGATGAGAAAATAAGCCGTACAGACAAAGAGGGAGGAAGTAGGAAGAAATAGACTTAAGACAATGATGAAGAGACAATAAGGGACAAAGAAAAAGAGACAGAGCTGGAGCTCGCTTGCTGTGTTTATAGGTCCCAGATGTCCGGAGGTAATTGTGCAGAGGGATTGCTCTGCAGACATCTGGCTGCTGAGAGCTCAATATTCTTTCACACAGAGACACACACTCAAACAAATCCATCTGAAGAGCTCCCCATAATCCCATTGGATGCATTGCTTTAAGCATGTAACCTGGGTTAATTTAAATCACTTCTGGTTCCCCCTGTGGTGGAATTCATCAAATGAAGGGGATTCTACTGAGAGTTCACCAGAATCTCCCTGAAAATTGACCTCTAATTTTGAAAAGTTTCGAAGAAGTTTCTTCTAAATGTTAAACTTCAGCACCAATTCTTTAATAAGTAGAAAGTGTACTATATTACTGTATTAAACTGCAGAAAGTAAGCAAAGAAAAACTGTGATTTCACCATACCTGATGGCTGCGTTGCAACTTTAGCACTTTTTGTTTTGATATGTCGATTGGTTGTCCATCTCTGTCAGCACTGTGAATCTAAAGTTCCCCTCTTTTCCTACTGGCATCACTTTTGTCTACCGGCTCAGGTGGACTGGGATTCGGTTCAAGACGCGGTGGACTGTTTGATGCTGTTGCCATGTTTTCAGTTTCTGACTCTCTTGGAAATTTACGCTGGCACCTGCGGTCCACCTTGAGGAGCCACACTGCAGCTTTTTCTATTCCAATCCGTCGTCTTTCAAGTCTGCCAGTCCACGTGCGCCTTTGGGAAGCGATGTTGAAATTCGACTGGCAGAACACCTTTGAAACCATCTGAAAAGGTTTGTATAATGCGTTATTGAATTTTGGTTATCGGAGCAACACTACTGGAGCTGATTCATTCATCTGCTTTGAAAATTCGGCTGCAGTTATACTTGAGGCGTCTCACCGGCACACGAGTCAGCACGCTACTTTTGTCTCAGCTCATTCTGCAATTAGCCAATCATAGGTTATGAGCACCACTAGCTGGGCCACTATCTGTACTTATAATTAAAGTATTAATCAAGGGCAGACCAGTCATCACTGTGATTTCTATCAGAGTGTGCACAGGTCACACTGTTGGGGAATGCCAGAGCATTCTCCATCACATCATCTCCCAAGGAAGTTATGTATAATGCAACTGTTTGGTGTGCTGAGTAGCTTGCTTTCTATTATCTAACCCGCCTCCATCTCCTCCATGTGAACTTTAGACCTCTTCATATTTAAAAAAGAATATTGGCATCCAGCAAAACTGCTGTTACTCATATTACTCTGTCTTTACACAATAATCCTGAAATAGCTCTTCTTGAATACGTGATACAGTTTTTTTTCTTACCAACAGCCATTGTGGCATCAGTGACTTCAGTACTGAGATCACGCACTTCAGAGAAATCCTGCCCAAGCATTTTGGCGGATGCTTCTAAAAAGCAGAATTGGCCCTGCGGGCTGCATTTTAAAACCATTGCCTTGGAGGCAGTAGGTACAAAGTGATACTAGCTACAGGCTGCGAAACATACAAGCAGTCTGTTATGCAGCAGAATGCCATGTTACGCCTCCCAGGAAGCCAAGCTAGAGTAGGTAGCTGCCAGACAATACCAGATGCCTGACAGGAAGTAAAGCCATACAGGGGCAGTCTGTCAGGCAGTTAGATATGAATTTAGCCTCCCAGGCAGTCAGGAATACCAGATTGCCTTTAGAGTGCCATATGCCCGACAGAAAGCAAAAATACAATAGGGACAGGTTATTGAGTTATCTAGTATTTCCTGGCCTTCTCTCTCTGCTAAGTGGCCAGAGCTGTTTTGAGCCTGTGCAGTACCACAAGGTGGCCAATAGGCTACTATATCGACTTTGGACACCACTCTTTCCTTGGGTTTTCTGTGCACAAGCAGGTTTTTTGGTTAACACTGCACCCTTATTTGGTCAACAGACATTTCTTGTGCACAGAAATGGGTTTGAAAGATGTTTGCAACTTATTGTTCCAAAGTTGTACTAACGCTATGACCACACAAGAATGCAAATACTGGATGATTCCACAAAACGACAGTGGGTTAAAGAAAGGATTAGGCAACTAAACATATGTAACTTTTGCTGAATAGCAGCCAGTATAGCCACAAGTGACAAAAATAAGAGGAGCCAAAGTCACAAACTGACTTCAGTGATGTCGGTTACACACAAAAAAAAAAAACTATCTAAAGTTTGCTAACCTTAGCTAACGTTTGCCGCCTAAAGCTACTGGTCACATCAGACCAAGTAAGACTGTAGCAGTAAAACCGCTGAGCGTGTTGAACTGTAAAAAGATGTCTTTCTTGTGAATTCAGCATTCACTTTGTCAGAGGAAGAATGTGCTATTTCATCCTTCAAAAGCTACACAGCCTTGCTTTAAGGTTGGGCAAAGATCATGGTTGGTTAAGAAAAAAAAAAAAAAAAAAAGCATTGTGAATTGTGGGTCTGAGTGGTAAAATCCGGTCTCCTGCATGAAAGCCGGACTCACGACACGCTCATCCGCTAACCTGACCGCTAACCTTTCTTGCTTAATTTCCATCTCCCTGCATATCAGGCATGCTACTTCCTGTATGGACACTGAATGTTGGCACTGGATGAACATCATGGAAGTACAGAATCGATATGGACGCAGTTATGGTGTAAGAGTATCTCACAGATGATGGATAGCAGTGGCATTGAGGGCAGTTTTGCTTCATTCACTTTGTCTTTTTCTTGCGTTTTCAGATGCAATGCGAGGATTGATGATTGGAATAGGTGAGGGGGCTTTTTCCAGATTCTTACAATCACATTTCTGCCTTCTCGATAGCCACGTTTTTTACTGAAACTCTGTCACTCTCCTGCCATTTTTCTCTCGTCCTCTCTTTCTGCTGAGTGCCCTTTTAAACCAGCTCTCTTTGAGAGACTGGACATCAGGCAGACAGCCTGCAGGCCTCCAGGACTGAGAGCTGGAGGTCCCATCAGTGCTTGGCGAGCAAAGTGCCTTCCTTCCAAACTAATCTTTCTTCCTGTATATTCATGTCACAGAGTATTTAGATTACACCTCTCAAACTGTTAGAAATACCAGAGAGGTCTCTTGGAGAAGACATATTTGTAAAATATTTAACATACAGATGAAAACTGCAGCTTGTGATGATAATGATGCTCTCAACATGCTTATTGCTCTAGCTTGAGGTGACGCATTTGCATGGTCGCACTCGGTGGTTTCAAGGTTTCCAAGAAGCCTCAACATGGTGTCCTCTCATTCTGTTGCTTTGTCCTGTTTTGTTTTGCAGCCACGTGCACGCATGGGCACGCGTGTGCACGCACGCACACACAATGGGGTTTCAAGATCCCTGCAGGAAGAGCTGTTGTGACGCTGGTGGAGTAGGGCAACTTTTCCCTGAGGAAAGTAATGGCCTGCCCTGGAAAGTCATACAAAAGAACTTCACACGAACACACACACAGACGCAAGCAAGAGGATTTAAAAATTAATTACTTTCCCTCTTATCTTTGTACATACATATTAAGCTGCTGAGATTGTATCAGTTTTATTGTAAGGAAAGGAAAACACACGGTATCTTTTTCTTGATAGAATCCTTGTCTAGGGCAATTCAAGGAGGGGAAAATGAGAGAAAAAGCTAATAGGACATAAATATTTGAATCAGTTGAAATATTTGAGCGGGTTGAAACTCAAAAACATTGACATTGCCTGTGAATTCAGAGGATGGTTTTTGGTTTTTAAAGGCCGATCCTGCTGATCAGACATCAACCCTCCACGCAGAATATTCAAAAAGCGACAGCAAGTCAACAGGGAAACAATTTCCTGAAGAACACATACAAGCTTTTCTATTTACTTTCATGTCCGATATTAATAATTCAGATTCCTGGAACTTGTGAGACACTGGGAGCGCTCACATGTGCATCAACACCATTAACACCTCCACCTTCGTGGGAGAGAGATAAGGAGAGGAAGACACCATCCTGAAATATTTAATGTATTCCTCCTTTTGTTCCCTGTGTCAGAGTTATAGGAAAGGACAAGGCGCTTTAGTTGGACTTCCCGAGAAGTCGTGACTCAACTGGAAGAAACAGTGGAGGAAGACAAACGCTCCCTCCCACCTCTGTAACCCGCTGTTCAGCCGAAAGGTACACAGTGTGAATAAGTCTTAAAATGGATTATACACAGTGGACCTGGGAGCGGTTAAAGTTTGAGTGGAAAAACAAAATTATGTACTTTCTTTGATCTGAGGCACATTTAGCAGGAAAAACGGATGTGTCACCCAAAATGTATTTTTACATTACAGTTGGTTGCCGCTCGCTTGCATGATCAAGCGGCCACTTCAAAGGGAATACAGAGGGCTAGTGAAATCCTTTTTTTCTGTTGGTTGCAATTTTATGGTGCAGAGCTGTAACGTTGGATATCGCCCTAATTTTAGTGAGAAAATTAACCCTTAGCATCACATCACTGGTGGTTATACGAAGTGATGCGTGACAAAATAGTTTGAAAAGTGGAGAGAAAGTGATCATCTTCCTTTACTTCCCGCTCCTCTCCTCTTCCTTCCTCTCCTCGCTCTTGATCAGTGGAGCAGGAAATAGATCCCACGGAAGCAGTGATGTAACTGAGTTATCTAATAGCCAATTGAAAGCGGGCCAATTTACATCAAGCCCAGCTCGATGTAAATGACCTTCTTAATGGCACGCTCGCCGCCGTCAAACATCCTGTTAGCGACTAGCTTTGCACTCTGCCGTGTCACATCGATATGGCTCGCCATGCGAACATGTCTGAGGAGGTGGCATGCGTGCACATACATGCGTACACACTCAGACCAAGGGTTATGACGAGGTGTCGAGACAGCGCTGCTTGGCCAGTGGCTCTCGTGTCCTCCGGGGCAGGCCGGGGAAAATACTGTCACAGACTTTGCATGTGTGTGTGTGTGTGTGTGTGTGTGTGTGTGTGTGTGCGCACATGTGCGTCCTGAACTTGTGTCACTTTTTAGCAACAGTGAGAGACAGTGGCTTGAGGACCATTAGTGATATAACCCGTGGCAGCCATGTAACAACACAAGGTCATTATATTCAAAATACAGGCTTAATGATAGCTGGATGTACAGTAGAAGTGAGGATTGCCAGATAGTAATGAGCTCTTTTAGGGTTATTTCACCACCGCTGGAGCTTTTCTCCTTCCCCCCTTCCTTTTCGAGATCCTGCGTCATTAGCGGTTTGGCTTCAGTGAAAGCTCAATGCAATTCACTCTGATAATTTTGATTCAGATGAAACCAGCATACTGACAGAAGGCTCTTTTTTTGCCTTTTTGTTTTTCTTGGCAGGTCTTCTATGCATGGCTTCAAAAGGGAAAGAAAGATAAAGAAGTGAACCCCTCAGAGCAATCTCTGCTATCCCTTGAAAAAAAAAGAAACAAAGTCCAGTTGATTTCCAAAATGAAGTTGTGTATTTTGACAGTTTACATTGCACCATCAGTGTTTGGGTTTCGCTGAAGGACCAGAAATTTTCCGCCTCCAAATGGTTGACGTTTGCAGCTGTCGATGAAGGAAATGAAAGAGTTGGAGCTGCAAGAACTGTGGATGTTAACTCTTTAGTGGTAGAAAAGTTAGCGACAAGCTAACAATGTAACTGCATGGTTGATACTCATGATGCACGGTACTCAACAAATCCGATGTTGCATTAAGAATCTTTGCCATTTCTTGTTCAAAGAGTGTTTTGTTTATGCTCACAGAACATAAATGAGCTTTCCAAGATGATTGGAATGCTATAAGTGCATTTTGCTGCACAGTGGATGTAGTATTTAAACACTGGGCCTAATGAAAGCTGCTTTTTAAACATAATGCACATGAACTCTGTGTCAGCCCTGATCGCCCACATGCATCCTTTTCCCCCCTGAGGGTGTGTTACTCTCAGCCCTGCGCTGTACAGCAGATTGTGTGAATCACATGGTAACGGTCCACGGCCCGAGTCCACACAATTCACACTTTATTCCTCCCGCTGAGGATGAGTGTGTTTGAAAATCTCTGTTGGGAAGTGACACATCATCACTATATTCTTCTGCCAGTCTGCGGAACGATCACACACGCTTCCGACGTGGCTCAGAAAGCACCTTCTAAACATCATGTGTCAAGTTTTTAAACATATCACATGTAACTTTTTGGAAAGCACCATTAAGACTAATTGTTCTGCCCTATTAAATCACATTTTTGTGGTTTGACATCTGAGCTGCTTTTAGCAGTTGGGTAACAACAACAAAGCACAACAGTGTTCAGCATGAAAAGAGTGCAGCAAATACTTTTATGAATAGAATTTTTACTGCCCCAAATCTCTCCAAATTTCTTCAAAAACACAATATTTCAATACATAACACAGCATACATATCCATGGGCTGCTAAAGCTTCTAAACACAGCTTTGCAGCTAAAAAAAGTGTGTTTAACCACAACCTGAAAACCTGTTAAGGCAGCTGTCAAGTGGCCTCTAGCCATTATAGCAGATGGGAAACCACTGCACACAGTTATCTGCGAGGGCTGATCAATACCTACAACTAACTGTTGACTCCAGCTAGGGCTGAGCTTTCATTCTGTGCTTTTGGGATAAAGCAAAATGACCTCTTCGGTAACGTCTCTGTTGGATTTTGGTTTAGTGAGGTCATCCCTCTCGTGGAAGCTGATTTTATTGTTTGTTTCCATTACAGGCTCCCATAATACACTGCAATTAGGAGCACAATGGTAAAGGCAATATGTGTACGAATGGCTGAGTAATAATTGTAGTAGTTGCTAACAAGGATGAATAGAAATAAAAACTTGGAGGGGTTCAAAAGTTCTTAAAGTGGTCTTTAATATGATGTTAAGGTTGCTGAAGAAAAGGGTTCTTGAAGTAAACTTTTGCTCAAAATACTCTGTATTATATACGCATATTATGACATTGTCCCTTTTCTCTAAATACAAAGTCTGATTCTTGTAAAATTACAACTTTAATAAGTTTATTCAATAAGTCCATGAATAAGTTCTGACGACTTTTTCTGGACTTAATTGTTGAAATATTTTATATATATATATATATATATATATATATATATCAAGGCTGTTCTCTGTCATAACTAACTAACTGTCTAACTAACAGTATGAATAGAGCAACATACCTAAAAACACGAAGACAAGCATCAGAACTTCATGACCAGAAACAGTCACCCGTGAGGACAAAGCCGGTCGTGCACAATGAGGATATTTCAACCATTTTCTGCCAGAATGCGCCCCTAAGCTCCTGAGCAGTCGCCTGATCAAACAGGAAGAATGAGGAGAACAGACCCATGTTGAGCCTTGATATCAGCATATCGTGTTCAAGTCAAGAGGGCCCTGCGGGAGTCACTGAGGGGGAAATGATGCCCTCAAAGAAACCTCGCTGGGTCTTTTAGATAAATCTGGAGAATGACACTAATCTCCTCTTGTGGCAGAGGGGCCACGGCACATCTTGGACAGCGAGCCTCCTCATTCGTGAGTGGTTCTTCAGCACCTACATGATCTCTTGATTTAAGTGGTAATCACCAGCTTACAACCTCTTTGGTTTATTCTCTTCTCGCTTTAGTTGACTCTTTGACGACTTAATCAGGCAGCAAAGGGTTCCCGTCAATACACATGGCCTCATTTTTCTTTAAAACCTGGAGCTCTTCTGAATCAGCCTTGTTAGTCTGTGACTGTGCGATGGGGCCTCTCTAAGGCATAAAGCATGGAATTAAGAAAAGGAAAAATCAATCATTGAGATTGCAGGCTTAAAAGACTTTTCTTTCCCACATATCGAGGCTTGTTTACTTCCCTTCAGAAGAAGCCATTTGCTGCCACTCAGTTCTGTACCTGAAACAACTTGAAAAATGCCACAGCTCGGGCAAGGTAATCCATCAAAGTGAACACGAAGCCTTAATTTGGTTTTGTCAGACTTTGTTTAATCGTTATTTCATTGTGCCACAGTTGAGTGTCTTCATTTCAGTGCCGCATTACGTGACACTCTGCTTACTGCCAATCACCACGCACCCATGGGAAGGTGTTGTACTGTATATATGAGAGTCTCTGTCAGCAAATAATCCTTGTCATGTCACCTTCCAACCGTCATCACATTCATGTTTGTACATTCAAGGTCTCTTTGAAGCTGAGGCAGCACTTCATTTAAACTAAAAAATCTGAGGCATAAAGGCTCAAACTGCACATGCATTCACCTCAAAAGGTGCTTGCTCACGCTGTGGTGGAAATGATTAAATCATGCCATGATATGACAGTCAGCAAATTCCCATTTTTCAAATGGTTGAGGTGGCACTGAGCTGGCGTTTTCAGTCACAGCTGTTCGTGCTGCAGCACAAATCTGTTTTGTTCGTGCGCTACCTCTTAGTTTGTCACCATTGATTGGTATTAAATTGTTTGTTTTAGCCAGTTACCTCGGAGCTGTGTGTGGGATGATGAGCTCCCTGAATAACACCTTTTGTAGTTAATCATAAAAAATCCATATAGACAACTTGCTGCAAAAGTACATTTCGGAAACCAGCTGACAAAAATAATGAAGTTTATTTTAGCCATGCAAACAGTACAGCAGCTTCAGGGCCACGATGTCTGCTGATCTTCATTTCATGTTTCCTCTGCACATTCAGACATGTTCTGGCTGAGTTCACACACAGACGGTTAACATGCTGCAATGATAATTAATGCATAAGTTTACATGACATAGGTCTGTGCCTGTTTGCTTTAAACCTTGCCATATAAGCTTTGCTATCATGCCAAAATGATGGAAAATGAATATTTTTTATGATTAGAGGACTGATTTGATTCAATTCTATCATTAGCACATTATGCATGATATACTCTAAATATTCACAATACAAGAAAACGTGAAAATATCATGCAAAGATGACAAATATGAAATAAAGCCATCTGTAAATGTTATATATCATGTACCATGCCTTGACCTAAATTGTGATAACTACAAAGACTATGCCCTGCTGGCCTCCAGAGCATTCAAACACCTGGATAGATGGACAGATGTAAAGATGAGACAAATGATACATTATGTAGATTAAAGTCCTGTGTTGAAACTGTTGAGAACACCCAGTGGGTCCATTTACACACATTATCAGGAAACATAATTAAAAATTAAAAATAGACAGTGACGCCAGTGACTGAGCTGTTGTGTAAGCCTCCGTGAAGCCAGCTCAGACACATTTGTTGATTAAAATAACAGAGCTTCTGTTCAAACAGGTGACAACTAAAAAGGGTGGCTGAGTCGTGAAATAACCATCGACTCGGAGGCTGAATATTCTGCTCCCCGCTCAGGACACCACAGCTCGCACACTTTGCAATCACATTAAATCTTTCATTTCACATTTTGGCACTGAGCGGTGAAGCTCTTAATTGTATATTACATTGCAGCTGTCATCCATCTCTCCTCATCTCTGTTCATGACTGTGTATTGCGTGCACAGTGAGGAAACCTGAAAACACCAATATTTTATTCATTTATCTCTAATTGACACTTGACATTTTCATGCACCAGCACCAAGTTTTGTCGTCCTTGAAAGACAAACCTGAGCGTCACCTTAAAAAAAAAAAAAAAGCCTCACAGCTTTCTTCAGAGGCCAAATAATATGAAACCTCCTTCGGTATTATTAAGGTAATCCTACGCGTAACCTTGCTGTGCCTCATTATCTTGACACAAAAGGGAATGGGGCTTGTCACCGCATTCCATATTTTATCCATGATTTAGCACAAAGATGCCCTGAAGTCACAGTGACTGATCCATACCTGCAGTATGTATATTACTCTTTAAATGAAGGTAATCCTCTGCGTGCCTTTGTGCTGAACTGTCCTTGAGAGCAACATGATAAAGAAAAAAGAGCAAGCTAGTTTGTTTTCGCATGTTCTGAACTGCACTTGAAAAGAGAAATTAAGTCATTGGGACCATTTTTATGAGCTCATCCATCACTTTTGTCCCCAGTCAAACTGTTTAAAGAAGCATTGTGCGAGCTGAAGATTCATTTCAAGCTTGCTGGTTTCTTGATGAGTGAAGCCATCCCAGTTCAAAACCTCTCATAGATTTAGCATGGACTTGCAATTATTAGCATTCCTGTACTGTTTGCGAGCATAGCAGTGAATCATTTCATCCAATTTTTATTTCATTTTATTTTGGTGGTTGAAAATTGCCCAGAGCATCAAGTACTTTGCTGACATTTGACCCAGTTATTTTCATACTTTTTCAACTAACAGGTGAATGTGTGAGGTCGCCCTTTAGGGTGAGTGCCTTTCATTTAAGCCACACCTGTGAAAAATGTACCTTTACATCACCCTTACTTTAAAAAGAACTTTGTTTCCAACCACAGTTTGCTGCCAGGCGCAGCTAAAATGCCTCAAACATAGTTCTTGTGGTGTACTTCTCTCTCCCCGTGTTTGTTTGTGTGCTCTGTTACTGTTTGTGATTCGAGGTCACCGGATTCATTCATTTAATTCCTGTAGCCAAGTCAACCTATGCAATTTAAAACACGCGACTCTTTCTTGAATGCGAGGCTCCTGTTTTTTTCAGAGGCGCGCGACTTAAGCACACCGGAAAATACATTATGCAGAAGCTGGAGCAACATTAAATAAAAGTGAGACAGCAACGAAAGGTCAGCCTCTCATTTATGTCCTCAGGTGCTGGCACTCCTGCGACGCATGTTAAAAACAGCCAGATGCCTGGGTGTGTAATAAAAACAGCAAGTCTGGGAGAAAGTGTTCTGAGAAAATCCAAAAAAATGCCCTTTGGGTTTAGAGGCACACACTCTAACAGTGATTGACAGCAAAGAGCTAAGAGGACATAGTTTAAATGCCTGACTGATTTCAGTGTCTTAATGCACAAAGGAAAACAAGCTCAGGACTGGAGAGACCTGGAGAACACAGAAGTGCTGCAGTCTCATCTGTGTTATCTCCTTGAGGATTTGGGGACCTCTTCTGCTGCACAAGCCCAGTGTATCAAAGAGATTCGATCTTTGGGAGATTTACTCCTCTTGTCTAACTTTCAGAGAGTGATGTGTGCTGCATAATCAGATTCTGGTCAAGTAGGCAGAGGCTGTGGCTCACTTGTGTAGGTGCAGCAAGATGGCTAAAAATATCCCTGAGGGTGATGGAGCAAAAGAAGCTCCTAGACCACGGGGCATACAGTGGCACGTCGCCGCATTTACTGTTGTGTGTGTGAATGAGCAAGAGAGCTGTGGTCTGGGTGTGGAAAAATAGATGGTAACGGAGAGAGTGGGATTGAGAGTGTATGAGTGTAAAAGACGGGGAGAGGGAGGTGAGGAGAATCGGGGAGAATCCAGCAGAGGATGGGGGAAGAAGAGGCCAAACTCCAGGGGCTCGCCGCCTCTTTTCACCAAACTGACAGCAGGCTGGAGCTCCTGCTGAGAAGAAGTGTGTGTATCCAGTTACACAAATCCCCTTATGCTTGTGCACCTTTCGATATGTGTGTGTGTGGGACTCCTGCTGAAGAGTGTGACCTCGCTCACAGCGGATATGACTGGAGCTGGAGCCCACTAGAACCAGGGCGGATGACAATGCAGAGTCAAAAGCCTGAACAGTGTCATGTTCCCCCCTTGAACACATCATATATCCCACTGGAAAAAAAAAAAAAAAATGCTCCAAGGGATTCGGGCATGATTCACCATGTCAGCTAGACTCACATTTGTCTGTGTGCAGCGTTTGAGGGGGTGGTGTGGGAGGTCGAGGGTCTGCACGCAACGTGCGCAAGGTTCACACGTGTCTGAGAGATCATTTGTGGAGGCAGGAGTTTTCACCAAGTATCGATCCGGCGCAGCCGAGTTAGTCAAGTTGAACTGAAAAATACATCATTCTGATGAGACACACTGATTCACGAGGGCCCGGCGAAGAGTGTGTGTTTGTGAATGTGGGCATGTAGGAGTGTGTTATGTTGTCATCAGGAACAAATTAGCCTGGGTTGTGAGATTTGTGGTGGGTGGTATCGAAAAAGCACATGCTGGCTTCAATAGGCATGAAAAGCCAGCTCAGGGGGGGTCCACACACACACACACACACATACACACGCATCCAAATACACACAATTCTGCCTCCCTGCTCCCACTGTATGCAGCCATGTGTACTGGGCCATGCATAGCGTCAAGTTCTCGCAGTCATTCCACAACAAGCTGAGACTTGAGTGTGTGTGTGTGTGTGTGTGTGTGTGTGTGTGTATGTATGTGTGTGTGTGTGTAATTTCATATGTGCATTGTGTGGCATGCAAATCTGCAGTATGCATGTGGGTCTCAGTTTCAGCTGAGCAACAGAAACCAATTCAGTGACCTTGCGCTTACCGTGTGTCTGTGTGTGTTCCCCCCATCCTAACTCAACATTATTTACTGCACTCTCCTGAACAAGCTGATATTTATGACAGATGTAGGTACAACAATCACTGTATATAAAACTGTCCTTGATTACATCCTGAAACCCCTGGAGGGTCGACAATGAAAAAGGAAAACACACCGTACAAAGTGTGTGCGTCCTTGTCAAACAGGCTATCAAAATGGAACAACTTGTGCAGTCATATTCTGTGTAGCTCTGCTTAAAACTACTGCTAATTAACCAACTGTAACGTGGATTTTAAACCCACAGTAGGAATAAATATTTAATATGTCCCAGATCTTTGAAAAAGAAGAAAAGGCTAAAAAAAAAAAGTGCCTGTGTGCCTGTTCCGTGTGGAGAAATGTGTGTGTGTGTTTAAATTTGCCTCCTCTCTCAACTCTTGCAGCACAGGCCTATGGGTGAGGAATGACTTAATTGTCTTGACTTCTAACGTCAAGAATACAACAACAGGAACACACGAGGCCCAGAGCCAAGGATGCTCAGATGTTCTTGTATGAATTTAAAGTTTGCCGCAGCAAAAAAGAAAGAATTTCTGGGATCCAGTGTAAATGCACGCTAGGTTTGTACTCGTACTTTGAGGGATGAAAGCTCACTTCATCAACATGGAGCACACACAATGGGATGTGTATTGGGATGAACTGGGACATTAACCTCGCAGGTATATATTTGATTCAACATGTGAATACTCCATAAACAGTCTTTTTTTTTTTTTTTTTTAAATCGCCCGTCTAACAGAAACAACAAATGTTTTTCTCCTGTTAAGTCCAATATTTTCCTTTTCTTTGAGAGCAATCGGTTTTTCTTAAATCCGCAAGATTAAGGACTGGCTATAATTCCAAATAAGAGGCTTCAAAACCCACATAAGAGACTTCAGGGACTTAGTGATCTCACCAGGGGATGGTCCTAAGCCCCAAACACACAGTGGAAGTGGGTCTCTAAGACTGAGAGCATGGGTGACTCCCTAAGTGGGGGGATGTGACCTATGAGTCACATGCGATTTTGGTTTTAGATGTTTGAAGCATCTGTCGATTTGTGTCACAAACTGGTCTGTTACAACCCTTGTTTAATATCTCAGGGAACACAGGGAGAACTGTAACCCCAAAAACCTTTTCATAAAGGGGACCAAAACTTCAAGAATAGGCTGGTGAACCACTTCAAGGGTGACAATTAACAGAAGAAAGTGACTGACAAGAGAATGAGCAGCTAATATCAAACAAGTCGAAGCGATAGGTGTCAGTGAGAGAAGGGCCCAGGAGCCCCCAAAATCATCAAGTCTAGACAAATAAGACATTTTGCAGACTGATCAGCAATGCAAAGAGCTAAAACACAGGATTTTACCAGGAACTCAAAAACACCAAGCCAACAGACAGCTTAGGGGCCAAATGACAAGAGGCAAGTGGTCTGGGGCTTTCTATTCAGCTCCACTGATGATCAGATAAGGATCAGGTGTGGGTGATCCAGGTGCTCAGAGAGGGGCGTGACAGACCTGAAACAGAGGCAGAGACAGCTCTCTTCCAAAAAGAGGCCAGAGGGAAAGTCAATGTACACAGCATGGCCATTTTTGAAAAGAGATATAGATATAGATATAGATATAGATATAGATATAGATATAGATATAGATATAGATTTAGATATAGAACCCTTTGAGGCTTGCTCTGTGATATTGGGTTATGACACCATTTTGACTTTGACTTGATTTTTATGAGGCCAAAAATGTCCCTCACCCATAAAAAGAAGCCTCTTAAACAGTTTTATATGATATAAAATGACACAAGTTTTAGATAAATACTCAACTTTACAGAAATTCATAACAAAACATGAACAGATGAAGCACCAGACATTATGATTTATATATAATTTGGGGCCCCTTTTGTGGTCCAAGCAGCCAGTTAGCTCGCTCACGCCTCAGGCCGCCATTCAAACAAAAGCATCAGTCAGCCAGATGTACAATACTGCTTTTTAAGGCCGCCAAATGTCACCATGTTGGAAAGACTTAGGTTCTGCTGGGTTGTCTGCCTGCCCTTTCCAGACATGTATCAGATTTGAGTTATTTCTGGCATTCTGTCAAACGTCTTCCTTTGGTCTGAACTAGAAACTAGAAACCCGACATTTCCTGTTTCCATTACTGTAAGATTTAAACACATTTACACCAATCTGTGCTAATGACGTGGCCTCTGGGTGCGATTGTTATGACTCTGCTTGTCACTCATGGCCCTGAAGGCTTTTTTTCATGAAGAATATGTCACATGTGTCACATTTATGTCACCATGCACTTGCCCTTTGCTGCACTTTACTGGTGCTCCAAGCTGGAATAGTGTAGAAATGCAGAAGTGCATAGAAGTTCTCAGGAGTCCATGACTTAACGTGTAACTTACGGACATGAATTTATTATGATGGCTGGGGTTTGAAAAAAGGCACAAACAGCTCAAGGCGGCATGTTTAATCATACATGTCGCACACTGGATAATTCTAGTACAAAGCCTGATCTTTTCATAAGTTGTGTTCTGCATTTACACCCGTCTTGTTTATTCCTCCAGAAATTTGTCCATTTCAAGAATTATTTTTTCGCCATTTTTTTTCCCTGCCACATTTCCTTTTTGATCCCTGACTGCATACCTCTGATCGCAATTCTTCAAAAGAACAAAGGAGAGAAATCTCAATCTGTTTCCTGCAGATACCTTGCACATGTCTTGCAACACACTGGATATTGTGATTAAGTGTTGCGTTTGAATCTGCTTTTGCTTTGTGATGGCTCCGCTTCCCTGCCTGCTGCTGGTCTCCACGTCCACACCAAGCAAAGAGGGCATAGTCTGCATTTTGCAGTGCATCCAGAGATCATTTTGAGAGCAAGGGTTTAAAGTTTACTTCCCTAATTGATATGACTTCGATGTACAGTTCTTCTGGCGTGCAGAGGCAGAGAAGGAGCGAAAGGGAAAGTGAAGAATGAGGCAAACAGAAGAAAACAGAACGAAACGAGAAAAGAAAGAAGAACTAGGCTTGCATCTCATCTTTCTGTGCTTTGCATGACAGCTCTTTGAGAAGGAAGAACAAGATAGCTGGGATCCACTGCAGTGGTGGTACTGACGTGGGCACACTATGAAACATTTAATTGCACCATCATTCAGTGCAGGAAGGAACGGATGACTTGTGCTGCTCTGTCTGCACGTCTTCTCGAGCCATGAAAGCCCATCAGTGGTCCCGTTCAGTGTTCCAAGTGGGCCGGGCCAGGCACTTTTCGAAATGGGTCATTAGCTTGTAATATTATTAGAAACACTTTGGGCTACCATCTCATATTTCTGCTGTGTGATCACATGAGGACATCTTGAACGTGGGGAGCATATGTGTGACTTGTGACTCTGTCTTGGAGGGTGCTGCCCTCTCCTCTCTTATCGCAGGCATGTCACAGCCGTCCCCGCTTCACGCTCGACAAGCTGTGTTTCCAAGACGTAACAAAGAGTAGTCTCTTATGGGATGTGCATACATGCTGCATGCATATTACATTTGCATGAATGGGCTTTTCCTCGCCTGAAAAATTCAATTCATTGAATCCATAGAGAGGGAATAAGGCACTTCTGGGATAGGGTTCATTGAGCTTTCTTTCTTTATTTTTCCCATGCTACTGCATAGGAAAGACCATCACTTATGAACAAGGGCAGGGTCATACATGGAGTCTAACGTGTTCCATCTGTGTCACCTGTTGCCCTTTATCTGAACCGTGCATCTGAATCTTTAAACGACAAGCATTTCATGTGCAAAATGGTCACTATTATGTGAGATCACTGCACATGGAAGTTGCCATAGCCACGCACTGCTGAGCGGCCAACGCCAACATCCGGCCTCTGCCACTGATGCTCTCATGCAGGAATAAAAAGCACGTGCTAAAATAGTAAAGGGATGTTGTGCTGTCAGCTGCACAAACAGATTAAGAGAGAATTAGCGTATATTTTTACAGATTGGCCTCAAGGTAAAAGGACAGAAAGCAACATGAAATGATACTCTCTAAGGGGCACAACACTTTTAAAGGTCCACCCCTGAAGACTTTGGATACTATTCATGGTCGACAATTTTTCTGCAATAGCTATTCGATGTATGAACTTTAGAAATGGCGGCTCCATATAATAGTTTTCATTGCTAGTGGAGTCCACCATTTACTCCTGGAAAAAGAATTGCCTTCACATTCATGAGGGGTTCACAGGATACGATGCATATAATCCACCGTTACAGTGACTGATGCACACCCAGAATGTATTACTGTTGCGAGATCAAATTAAAAGTCAACTGGCCAAACACACGCTGGGTTTTATTGCGAAGCATTCATAGGAAATGCAGTGTTTTGGCACAGAGCTTTAGCACGAACCTTGGTCGTTCATCAAAAATGTTTTCTTGGACCATCCAAGCACATGATTTTCTAAATGGAACATATACTAGAGTCTAAATATATCAGAATCACCCTCAGCTGTTCTTTTGAAGTCCTCATGATTAGTCCTCATGATTTCCAACTGACAAATTCTGCTTCAACTGATGACTTGGCATCCAGTGTGCCATCCGTATTGCATTGCTATCCTGATGTTAAGCCACAATAATGTCATATGTGCCAAGAACCTCAAATTCTGGCTTCATTCCAGTGTCTCAACATCACACAGGTCATGTCCAATTCCTTTATAACCAGAAGAGATGGATCTGGCCACTCTTTGGCTGTGATGAGGGTTGTATCGTGAAAAAATAAAAAAAAGAAATGATGTCAAAGCATTACCCTCTGATGAGTTGGAGGACTTTTAGTGCAGCTGTCTGAAAACTTACAAATTAAATTACTTCCTCTTCATCAACAGTAAGGATTTAATAAGATTAATCAATTAAAGATAATGGCTTTTCTTTGAATGTGCGGTACTGCATGAAAGACGAACCGTTCCTGATTTGATTGAAGAGGAAAATGGGTCTTTTTGAGAGAACAGAACAAATCAATACTATTCATAAAACACAGTCTGTTTCTTTACTTCAAATGGTACCAACCATTTAATCCATCAGCTGGTTATGATCTCAATCATGCTGTACATTTTCCTATATTACTCCCCATCCATTGTCACTGTGCTTTACTGTGTGCAATACCTAAGTGCTGCTCACACTCCATTAAAGGGAGAAATCCTCCCTAAGATACTTTCACTGTTATAGATCATCAATCTGGGATGTTCAACACATTCCAAGAGCTATTTGGTGATGAAGTGCTGTAATTTACTTCTTTATTTGGCACTCACTCTCTCTCACTATACCTTGTGGATTTGTAGTCCAGATAGTTACTTCCTATATTCTCCAGAATGCCGCAGAACATCCCTGAACTTGCAGCTGAGAAATGTGCATGAAGTGAAATGCATAGCAATAGCATTTTGACAAGTTGGTAAGACTTTTTTCCTTTTCCAGACTTGAAACTCAATGTCTTTCAAGACTGCATTGCATTCTGGTCTATTGAGGCTTCAGGTGGTGAAGAAACTAACATCTCTGCATCCGAACATCAGTGCAAAGAGGTGGCATCAGAAAGAAAAAGACACAGCCGCAGCTCTGAAAGCACCTCAGCGTCATGCGATATATATATATACAACAGACAAACAACAAAACAGACCCAGAAAATTCAAAAATATATTGTCACAGGACGGTTTTAACGTTTGATTTGCGGGAGGATTTTTTCCTTTCAGTTTTTATCCCCTATACCTGAGAGGCTGCTCTCAGAACAAATGCAGTTCATCCCATGACTGAATACTTCTGATGTTCAGATGCAAAAATGGGTCACCGGCTTGCTGTTTAAACTGTGTGCCAAGCGAACAACAGGATCGGGGTTCAATGTCCATAGCGTCATCGCAAGCTGCTCTGCTTGGCAGCCAGCATCGTAAGATCACCCCCGGGGTAAAAGCTCAGTAACAGACTACGGTTCAGTCAGGAAGTGGGGGTGTGCAGACAGACAAAGTCACCCCTCATAAGGGTGCTCATGGTTGGGCCTTCCAAAGACACTACACAGCATGTGGACACTTGATATGGATTAATATCTCTTCAGTGCCTTGAATACATGCCCTCTGATTTTTATTTTTATGCTCTTCATTTCTTCTATGTCCACAGTCGTATTTTTGTCAAAGTGAGGACTTTGAGAAGGTATTCCGTGCCAGTGGAGTCTATTGAATGCATTAGAAACACCTTTGGCAGCCATTACAGCATCAATTGACATTTTAATGGACACGCTCAATCTTCTGAACCACTTTACATAAACCTGTGCATTTCACGCACGTCTGCCTTGACTTGCCCTAGTGCATGCTGGGATAGGGTACAGCCCCCGCCGTGACCCTGAATAGCAAAAAAAATGGGTGTAGAAAATGGAAGGTTGGAAGGATTGATGGATGTGTATTTCATTCAGAATCACTCCCCATCAATTAAAATGACCACAAGTGGCCTGAAGTGATAGAGATGTGGAAGAGAGAATTCTAATGCACCTAAAGTCAAATTCACTGCAGGATTTTTTGGAATTGGGGTCGTATTTGACTCATGCCAGTAAATACAAATCAAGAATAATAACTTAAAAAAGCCTAATTAAACTAAATTGTGCTTTGAAAAACCTTATGATGAAGTATTTACTAGCCACGCTTGTTTTAGAGTATCATATTTAGTACTAATTAAAGGGCCACTCCACATAAAGTTCAGTTTACTTGTCTCAAGGAGTACTGCTCATTGCACATATCTGTATAATGTCTATAATTTGACTCTGGTGGGAGCTCTAGAAGTCTGAAAAAAAAATAACCCAGATGACGGCTTTAATCTGCATTGTGGGACAGGAACTTGAACTAATACTAAAGATTGAAACTCTGCATATCTGCTGCTTCAATTTCAACCTTTTTTTTTTTTTTTTTTTTCAATCCATTTTGCAAGTCTCTCAACTTCATTCCATACTCTCTCATATTTACATAACCCAGGTTTCAGGTTATGCGAGTAAATTGGGTGAATCTGGCATTCATAGTATGTTCTTCGGCTCCATTTTCAAAGAGAATTATTGTCTTACATTTATCCAACTGTTACAGACACTGCTTACTTTGCAGGTTGTGATTTTACATACAAAGTATATGAGGCTCCTTTAAAATATGATGAATTGTTCCAGATAATCCAACCCAAAAGTTACTACTGTACCAAAGGAACACCACCACAATGAAGGCTTGCATTCAAAAGATGGTGAACACTTCTTCCACCCCTGAGGAACAGTAGCTAATTTCAATTGAAGACCCACATCTTTTCACCTCTTGCATACACCGAACCCCTTTTGTCCTTGGGCAATTATATCCAACGGCCCGATTGTTCTGCATTTCTGCCACTCATTGTTCATTAAATGTCAGGAGGAATTAAAGGCAAAGACAGAGGCGCAGCTTGAATAATGTAATCTGTGAGGCATTAATTGACTGCAGCTTACCACAAAGAACCTGGTGAAACTCTTGGATGCAAAAGAGGGATCGATAATGTTGCCCAGAAGAGATGTTCTGTTGTGGTGCTCTCAGATATGAATATTAATGACTTGCGGTTAGGGGATGTAACAGACACACCATTTTATAAAATAATAACAGGGTGAGATGATATAGATTTTTCAGCCCGCTCTTTGAAAGCTTTCCCCTAATAAAGCTAATATATCATCTGCAGACAGTGGACACTCCAATAAGTCCACTTTACTGCCTGTATTAATGGAGGTAACACAAATACCATTATTGCAATAATATGCTGTGTTATTTGGTGTATCAGAAGCATTATTTGTGTTTGCTGCTCATGTGCAAAGAGACCCGACTGTAGAGTCTGTATAATCACATTTCAGCTCACGAGACACGATTCGTGTCTGGCTGTGGTGCAGAACAAACATCGGCAGCGTTGAAAATGAATTGTAAATAGTCACAGTTGGTTACCGGTGTATTGTCTGAGCTCAGGTCCGTGAGCTTGTTTGACTGTGAATCTAGCCCGCGTGCTTTGTGTGTGTAAACAATGTGTTTTGTGTTTATCTTTCACCATTGCTTACCTTTACAATTTCAGGCTTACTATGAGTCCTACAATTAGCGCCATTGTTCATGCTTCCATGTAATTACATTACACGTGATCACAGTAGGTACATCAGTGTGTGAAGAACAGTGTTGCAGCAGTTGCCTCTAAACATGAACATCCAGTCAGTAGAGCTATGGCTCCATAGCTCCATAGCACAAGAGGTACTTAGCTGTAATGTACCACCATTTTTCATCATTATTGTGCAAATTCATGCAGCAAAGTGCATCAAAACCTCATCACATCACCTACTCCATGTGGGCTTCTGTTCTCAAGTTCACAAGTAAGTGTCAGCCAAAGATGCTGTGCAATATACAGTAACGATGGTGACATAATCATCTATTGCGAAGATAATCCTGAAAATTTCTAATTACTGAATAACAAAAGACATTTTCTTTCTGCTTGAAGACAAAAAGTTTTACCAGTATAAGACCTAAGTTCATTACCTCCTCTATGAGTCGTGGTTGTTGACTTGTTAAAAGAATTCAGTGTCTTTTCGTTGCAAGGTGGGCGCCTTGGTGAGCTTTACCTCATAAGTGATTCCGTTTATTTGAAGTCAGTCCCAAAAGTAAAGAATCTCTCTGAACACAGTTCTGCACTTTGCTAATGTCTCACCTTTGGAGGAGCATATTGCTTATGAGTCTCACAGGATCAAGCTGCAGAGGATAATTCATCTTCCCTGCTGTGTGTGTGTATGTGTGTGTGTGTGTGTGTGTGTACTGGTCTGTTTGCTTCTGTGAGTTTGCATACCTTAAATGATGCGTGTCTGCATACAAATGTATGAACATTTATTTATTCATGTAGGTGGGGATCTGTATCTGTATGTGAGTGCTACGCACGTGCCCGAGTGGTTCAAACTGCAAGGATTCACGTACGTTCTTTCAAAAGATCTTCTGATACATCAATTATGATAGAAAATAGAGGAATTAGAGAAGGTCCACTGTTTCCCCGCAGAGAGGGAGAAAATGAAAGTCATGCAGAAACGCACAGCTGGTGAAAAACCCTGCAGCCATGCTTGTGTGATTAAGGACTAGGTTTGAGCCATCGTGGGGGGTTAAATTACTCGCACAGCAGGAAAACAACCAAATGGCGTGTACACAAGTACATGCATGCACATATACTTATGTGCTGTGAAGGACTGATAACGCATGGAGAGAGAATGCCATTGTTTTGGGATGTAGATGGAGCTCAGGGCGGCTGCAGTGTCAATTAGTCAGCAGACTGCAGAGAGGCTACAGTTGTTCCACCTTCTTCTACAATATCTAAGATGATGGATATGCATTGTCCTTCCATAAAGGCAGCTCCAACTTTAGGTAATATTGCAACTCTTTATTTCCTGTTTATCAGTTACAACTTCTGTTTATATTCTGTACAGCACTGAAGGCACACAAAACCCAAAGATATAATGGAACATAGGTATGTACAAAATATACAGAATAAATAATTAAATCTAGTTAAGTAGAAAAGCTACAGAGTGTGTGCTTACATGAACCGTTTCAATGAGTTTCCAAGAGTATGACTGGACTGTCTAGTGTAAATCCTGACAATGTCCACATGGGAAATGTCACCAGCAGTTCATTGCTTTCAGTAAGAGCTGAGAAACGCAGAAAAGTTGGCTGGGGTGAGTCGGCAGGTTGTCTGCTTGGAAAACTGGAGCTTTTTGGGTAATGTTGCTCGTCGGTAACCATTCATGTGCTCACAGGTTAATATGCCCCGCCTCTAATAAGTTCCAAAAGTTTCCAAATCAGTCAGCGCCACATGAGGAAGGAGCGATGTTCCTGAATGCTCACTGAATATTGACATAAATTAGTGACATGAAACACAGTTTCACACACGCTCGCACACACAAACACACACTGAAGGATCACACACATTTGTGGCTCATTTTTTCTAGCAAACAAACAAACAAAAAAAGTTTCAGCAGGACTCTGTTGATTGTCATGCACCACCTTATGGCATTTGATTAGTGCAATGCATTTGTACAAGATTACAGTTGTGTATAATATACTTGACTTTAAGTGCTGTATTTACTGATTGAGAGAAGAAAAAACATCCTGTGAATAACACCAGCTTGTATAAAAATAAATAAAGGTCCTTTGACTGCAAGTTAGCAGCGTGTTGGATCGATCAAAGAAACTGACAGGAAAATAGCAGTGGAGCCACATTCCTATTACTGTTTTCCAATGTACAGTTGGCATTTTGCTAACTCTACGGCACAATGAGCATTCTGCTTACAGCCTTCCAGCTGGCTTATGTTGACAGAGGGCGTAATCAGGTCATACCCAGAGTCAGGATAGACTGATTAAACAGCAATTCTGGGTCAAGTGTTGATTGAAATTCACTCGCTTCTTTGCAAACATCTGTTTTATCCTGTTTTATCGGGATGTCAGATGGGGGGTACGCGCTGTGCGGATCAATTGGTTTGGCGGCGGTGCACCGTGGAAATTCAATCAATCGTAAAAAGCTGACTGAGTGGATTTCAAAGATGGTTTCAACCCAGGCCTGCTCAACACACTGCAATGGCTTCTTTAAGTTACATTTGGCCAAATCTGCTTCCCCCTTCACCAGCTACATAACATGGCTGTCAACAGATAAAAGTTAACAAAAATAAACCAGTTACATTCTGTGCTACAATTAAACTTAAAGTGATGTGCCCATGATATATATTTCACACTGTGGAAAGTACAAGAGGGCAAACAGGACAAGGCACTTGGTTCAAAACATAATATATATAGTTTTTATTTTTCATTTGTTATTTTATTTATTTTATTTTTTGAATGCTTAAGATCAGTTAAAAGCAGTTTGATGCTCCAGAACCTCCAAGTAGTCTGGCTCAGTATGCAAGTTAGCCTTAAGTTCAAAGTACTCATTCTTAGTTTGCTCAAGCATGACCTTGCGCGGTCTTGAGTACATAATTGTCTCCATTAGCTTTAACTCCTCCTGGTGCCCCGGGACCTGCATGTCTACAGCAGACTGAAGCTGGGGCATGTTTTTCCTAAGGTACTCCGTTATTCCAAGCTGCTGCAGCTCCTTCTCCCTCTCCAGAATGTTCCTGTACAAGGAGTTGGGATTTCCGAGCGTGACGAACTCGGCGGGGCACTCTCCAGTCATGGGTCTGAACTTTGAGCTGGGGTTTCCCGTGAGCGGAGACGTGTTCTCCTTCTCCATGATACTCCGACAGACATGATGCTTGGTGCTGGGCTCGTCGAGGCTATAATCCAAGTCTGCGTCGTGTTCCTTGTGCTGGGAGCAGTAGGTGGGGTTGCGGCAGATCTGCACAATGGGACTATGTGATCTCTCTTCATACAGAGTGGCAGACCCTGTTCTTTGTGTCAGAGTGTGGTGTGTTGTTTTCTGCCCGTACATGCTGTAATGTAAGTGAATGGGACTACTGCTGGTGTTTTCTCGGGGCTGCTCCTCTGCTGCCTTCTTCTTTGCCCTCCGTCGCCGCCGGTGCACCACAAACACAACCAATCCCGCTGAGCAGAATATAATCATGAGCACAAACATAAGAAGGCTTAAGATGAGCACTGAGAGTGGGACAGTGTCTGTGAGTGAGCTGAACAAACCCTTGCCGATGCTGTCAGGCCCCAGTGTCGCCGTCACGCTCTCCTCCCCATCTGGGGACATAGAGTAATAGGTCCCTAGACCGGGACATAGGATCTCATGACGAAGGCTTCTCAGTTCAGCCTGCATCACTTTCTTCGGGGTGTGACACAAAATGGAGCCCACCACTATGTCCTTTCGGAGTTTCTCCACCCATTGTTTGAGGCTGAGCAAGTCACAGCTGCAGTCCCAGGGGTTGTCCTCTAAATAAATCTGCTCTAGTGAGTCAAGTTGATCAAGCACGTTGCTCACTGGCAGGTGCATAAGTAGATTTTTTCTCAGGTTTAATTTGGTGAGGGGCACATTGCGAAATATCTGTGCAGGAAGAGAGCTGAGCAGGTTGTTATTTAATGACAACAGCTTCAGGTTTGGCAGGGGATTAAATGTGCCTGGAGCAATCTCTTTGATAAGGTTGTATTCCAGATACAGGTATTCAAGGTTGTGGAGCCCCACAAACATTGTGGAGAACAGTTTTTCAATTCTGTTGCCATTCAAATAGAGTTTTTTCAAGCTGCTCAAGCTGAGGAAAGTTTCATTATCAATGTAATCAATTCTGTTGTTCGCCAAGTTGAGCAATTCTAAGGTGTCATATGTGACAAAATCATATTTCAGGAGTTTCTGAATCATATTTCCTGTCATGACCAATTTAGTGGGGCTTTGCTGAAGTATTCCGATATCTGACACCTTTTGAATTCCTCTGTCCTGACAGTGCATCAAAAACCCAGCCACAGGGTGATTGTGACAAGAACAGTGCTCCACACAAGGACTGCCGGGAATGTGAGACGGTGTCGGTACCTTGGCGTCGTCTTTGGCATCGATCAACTTGGGAATCTGAGACACTTTGGATGAGGGAGTAACAACCATATCCAATGACTTTGAAGGTTCCTCCAGGTTAATGTCTGCGTGGGACGGACAGAGAACATCCCGCTTCACTTTCGCCAGAATGGTCCCCTTAAGGTGATGTGGTGTGCTGCAGATCACGTCCCCGATTGCTGACTGGGCCCTCATGTTCTCCATCCAAATTTTCAAATGTAAAATGTCACAGTCACAGACCCAGTCATTGTCCTCAAGGAGAAGTTCCATTATCCGTCCGATGTGCTCCAAAAACCCGACATAAGGCAGTGTCTGGAGCTTGTTGCCACGTAAGTCCAGGTGTGTAAGGGGCACAAACCGGAAGATGTTGCTGGGTAAAAACTCGATGGAATTATCATTCAGGATGAGGACCTTGAGGCGGATCAGTTTGTTGAAGGCCCCAGGCTCGATGACCCGAATGAAATTTGTGTCAGCTTGAAGAAACTCCAAATTCACCAGGCCTTGAAAAGTGTCCTCTTTTAGAGTGACGAGGAAATTGCTATTTATATGGAGTTTTTTCAGTGAACCAAGAGTGCTAAAGACCCCTGGTTCCAGCTCTTGTATGCTATTACCCCCAATGTGCAGCGAAAGGGCATTCTTAAGCCCTTCCATTTCCTCTGCGCGGAGCTCAACCAAGTCATTTTTGTAAAGGTTCAGGTGGAAGGGCACACCTGACGGGATTTTGATTTGGGAGATTTTGCTGATGTTTCTTTGCTCGCAGTTAAGATGAAGGATACCATCTTTTCCCTCACAGGAGCACAAGGAGTCACAAGACTCACTAATAGAGGATGATGCCTGTGAGGGATGGATATCTTGGGATCGGGCCGCAGTGAGAAACAAGGCGATGAAAATGATACAGGGCAGCATTTCGGTCTGAGATATCTGTGAAGAAAGGATAGAAACACAGGCAGAAGGGGTGGGGAGAAAAAAAAAGAACATTAAGTGCACGTTGTTTTAAAAGTCATGCAAAGTTTGACACTAAATTAAATGTATTGTTCTGAATCCTCCTATTTAAATGCCTGAGACTGTTAAATGATATTCATCCCTGTGATGCAAATGTCATACAAGTTTCATGAGTTACAATACATGAACTTTGGTTGTTGTATGTGTAAAAGTGTAATAGCGTGAAATTACATTTATGGGTGCATCATATGCATGAAGGGAAGTCACACTCTTCTTGGATGAGTCTCTGTAGTGTAGTAAAGCTACATGAAAAATATATACCTGGAAAAGGCAAACAGTGTTTACATGCCCATTACTCTCCACTCTGTTGATTCTGCTCACTTTTAATTGCACCATCATAAAGTTAGCAATATTAGTTGCTCTTTTCTTTCTGTATGTGTTATCCCTCTGTGGCCTTTATACTAGTTAGCAATGTTGTATCCTGGACATGGACATGAGTTAAACCAAGTGTAGCCACTAATGGGAATCCTAATAATGCACATAAAACAGTCATCAGAGTCCACAGTATCTAACAGGACACTGCATTTTAGCACTGAGGAAATGCATCTCTTCTCAGTGACTCACAGTGGGATAATGGTACATTTAAAGAAATGACTCTCATTTGACTGATTTTTCTGCCTTTTATATGCATCAAGACTTACTCAATGTGAGTCATACAAATGCGAAAGTTATTTCAGTCCATTTCAAGTCCATGTCAAAATAACACTGATAACAGACACCCTAACGGGCAGCCATTATCTGTCATGATACTGGACTCAAATTTGTCACAAACCGAACCTACACTGTTAATCTGGTGTATGCAGTGAACAAAAGCATCTGGGAGCACCCAGACGGCACTGTCCAGTGAAAACAATTCCAACCAAGCTCTTATGAAGAAAACTCAAACATCACTGCACGCAGGATTTATGTTGAATGACAAGGGAAACGCTGAAACGAGATTTTAATTATGAGAGCGCCTCGGCACCACATCTCAATCTATTACATTCATTTGACTAAAATCACAATGGATCAAAGACGGGATTGCTCTCAGGAGAGAGTTGAAGGAGTACAGACATTTTCCCATGATCAAGGACAACTAGATATCCACTGTTAACTAGCACAATTGTTCAAAAAGATAAGACATGGAAAGATGACAGGAAGGCACATCTGCTCTTGTTAACGAATCTGATTAGCATCTGGAACGTTTCATTCTAACAAGACTAGGCAAGTTCAGCTGATACGGCTTGTGGAAAACAGTGTTTGTCAGAGGCTGAAACCTCTGACTCATGATCCATCTATAAATGTAGTCTACCCTCTTTCGACCACAAAATACTTCCTCCCTATTGAAAGTCAATGAGACATTGGGCACATTTTCAGGGGGTGTTTGCACTCGCCTGTGACATTAAGTAGGTAGTGTGGCATAAAATGTGGTTTGGAATGTGGATTGTGTGACTACACACATACAGAATGTACATCTACCCCATGTACCTCTGTACCCTCAATATGTAGTAATTTAAATACTTGCTGCAGTCTAACTAGGAGAGAAGCCTAACATTAACAGGAACACCAGACTACTGTAGTTAGTTGGCCAATGTGGGTTTTTTTTATGGCCAGTGCAGATATTTAGAGAGCAGGGCAGCTGATTACGTCTGCTAAAATACAACAATTTAATCCAAAAGTGCTTCAATGACCATTTATTTAACATTAATGTTACAGGCTACATCATCTCTGTTGCTATGGTAGATCTGCACTCTGTCTGCAGTGCACTTATTTAATAAAAATGTTTCAACTCATATCCACAGATAATCAAAAAGCGACGCTAAAAAAAACATGAATTACAAACAAATTTTGAGAGCACAACAGCATTTTTCTTATATTTGATCTCATTTCTGAGAGTGGAAATTTGTACTTTTCACTGCCTTTCCCAAACTGCCCTGAAGTACATTTTGGTATGTTTGTTTATGTTTGTTTACGGACTTGCCAAAGCCAAAGCGCCACACTAAACAATCAAACACATAAAAAAGAATAACTTTGTTCACTCGCCTTGCACAGCCTGCTCTTATCATCTATCAAGTGACAAGAGGTGACAGGATTTCCACGAATGAATCCACCACTACCTCTCATTAACTCTGTGCCGAGTTAGCTTGGTGTGTTGAAGCCCAGATAAAACACACACAGGCACGTCGGTGTCAGCCAGAAAGTCCTTAATGTGCGTTCCCTAAAACGTGTTGGAAAGTGGATAACCTTAACGCTAGCTTTCAGACTCCAGTTAGTGTGTGTCCTCTTGCTGGACTGAGGCTATAGTACCTCTCACCTATTATCAAAAGCAACCAGCTGCTTTGAAAGTACTACAATCATTCCACATCAGCCGCACTGACAAAGCTGTCTGCATTGATGTTTTTTTTTGTTTTAATCAGCCTCATGAGCGCAGGCGTCAGCCAGTGCTGTTGATCTCAAAATGCCAGATAATCGGCACGATTAACCGTGAGTTCAGGTGAAATTCTAGGCAAGCCCACACACAACCAAGACTTGAAGACATCTCTTAAATTTTAAACTCTCACCTTTTGCCTATTTGTGTCTCAAAGCTTTTTTTGTGCTGTGGGGTGAAGTCAAAATTATTGATGAAAGCCAAGTCAACACCATGTCCAACATCTTTGATGTATACAGGCATATACCCCGAGGCTCCTGTAAACTTTTCAGCCCCAGCAAATCTAGGCTCACACTCCTCACTGGAAATGCTGAAATCTTACAGAGAACACTGGAGAATCTGAACAGCTCATCATCAAGCGAACCAAGAAAAACTGGGACCAAACAAAACAAATAATATCGACATATATTTATATATATCACCAACAACCTGTCAACAGAGTGAAATTAAAGTTTGCAAAGCAAATGCCTTGATAATCCCTCTTACTAATTACTACTGGGATTCACCACAGCATCACACGGAATCCACCAGAATAATTGGTTGCATATTCTCGCCTCTGGTGACATCCGGTGCTCTGAGTCAGCCTGCACAGCAGCACAACAACAGAGAGACCCAACATTGAAAAATCTCTTAAAATGACAAGTAAAAACCGGTAAGTGCGCACATGAAATACTAGAGTCATTTCTGAAATGGTGAGCAGTGACCTTCAGGTAATTATTCAGCATTTTGGTAGGAAACCTCTCATGTCATTTTCAGATATCTTACAGAGCTGAAACTCTTTGTTTGTTAGTGACATTTATTTTACAGTATCAACAAAAGTAAGCCTTTGATGTAATATTTAGATGTATTTCAGAGAAGATCACTCCCTGGAAAATAGGGAAATTTGACCTGCTATAATGTTGTTTATGTCCTTTTGGAGATAACAGACATGGAGACAGGTGGACATGACCTAAAACGCAGGAAAAGATTTGCTTGCTTTGAAATCTCAAGTCTCTTGCACATCACAGCGAGCTAAGAAATTACTGTCGTGAACCAATAACAGAAGGAAAATGAGAAGATAGGATTGTCTGAGCTCCAATTATCCATATTTATCACTGGAAAATAATATGGTGAAATTAAATGAAACACAGAAATCTAATTTGTCAAACCTATTAAATATGCATTGTTTGGACAGCGATAACATTCCATAAATGGGTCCAAAATATGGCACCAAAGAATATCTCGAGCCATTTCCTTTTCATTACTTATCTGTATTTGCTTGTTCAGAAGTCTGGTGGTGGTCATGGAACCCAAGGCACTCACCTCTGTGACCCTGATGGCTGGTAAGACAATGCGAAATGAAACAGACTATTGACAGATGCTATCACGCACTGCATGATAACGCAGCTGAGGGCAGATATGGAGAGGCATTAGCCTCGTGCACTCTTTCTTCTATATTTCAAACAGACTTCTCTAACTGATCCATTTTTCAGGTAATCAATGTTGCATGGAACTCAGCGTGACGAGCACGGGAGATGAAACACTCTTCCGGTGCCGGTCTTCTGCTGCGCTCTCTTTCCTAATGCAAATGTGCATCTCTTGCTGTTCAGACAATTCAATTAGAGATCTACTGAAGCCCTGTGAGATCTCCCGTCATGCATGAGTACGAAGCCAACTCATCGTCCAACATCAAATGAGATGAGTTAGAAAAAAAAAAAAAAAAAAAAAAAAACTAGCACGCGGCTGAGGAGCGAATGACAGCAGAGGGAAAGCGGAGAAGAAAAATCTGTTGATAGAATATTAATCACACATTGAGTCTTTCTACAGACGCTTAAACATACACAATAGGCTTTGGCCACTTACAGACCCATAAATAGCATGTTCATACTTTATTTGGGCCAACAGTGAATTGTATTGTTCCAGTGCAGTGAAGCGCTTCAGAATATCATGGAAGCACAATGCACCCTCATGAGTATAGTATCATGTCACAGTGATGAGGCTTCTTCTGTGCATTCCTTGCGACATTCACACAGTCAAGTCATGAATACACATGTTCATATGGCACACGGATACTTCTTCAACAGTGCAGAACACGGCTCTGCGAAACGACTGTTTTTTCCACGCTGATCAGATGATGATCAGTGCACATAATATACCCCATCCATCAACGACATTAACAGCCAACAGACTGAGCTGAATATCACATGCGATGGCTTAAGACTAAACAGGTCTGTGCATCACTCACAGTGATGTGTACAAGTGCAACTCTTTAGACTTAACTGGTCCCTAAAGGGAGATCTTTGTCTTTTACCTCCCTCACAGGAAGATCAGGGGTTAGCAGCCAGCAAAGCTTCAGTTTCTTGCTCATGGACACTTCAGTAGGGAAGCCAACATAAAGGCAGGGAAGTGGGTGCACCACCCTGGCTCCACGATGCAGCACCATCAACATGACGAACCTCACCTCACCTCATGTACTGAAATGTGCTTTTCTACTTTATTTTCATTCTGTCTACCAGAGTACTATCAACTGCCCTAAAAAGGCTTGAGATACTAGATTAACTGGCACCACTGGTCTATGTAATGTGAAAAAGCAATGGAGCGATATATATATATATATATA